>JAUMHQ010000059.1:28317837-28328575 GCA_032361165.1 Enteromius paludinosus
GAGTTGGAGTTGCAGGGAAAATGAGGAGCTCAGTCTTTGCCAGGTTGAGCTGTAGATGATGTTCTTTCATCCACTCCGAGATGTCCACCAAGCAGCCGGAGATCTGTGCAGCTACCGTTGGATCATCTGGTTGAAATGAAAGATAGAGTTGTGTGTCATTGGCATTTCAGTGGTAAGAGAAGCCATGTGTCTTTATGATTTGCCCCAGAGATGTTGTGTATATGGAGAAGAGTAGGGGTCCAAGAACTGATCCCTGAGAAACCCCAGTGACCAGACGATGTGTTTTGGATACCTCCCCATCCCAAGCAACTCTGAAAGATCTATCTGTGAGATAGGATTCAAACCAGCGAAGTGGAATGCCTGTGATACCAAGTGATGAGAGTGTGGACAGAAGGATCTGATGATTTATCATGTCAAAAGCAGCAAAAAGATCTAGCAGAACGAGTACTGATGATCTGGAGTTGGCTTTTACAACCCGCAAGGCTTCAGTGACTGACAATAGTGCAGTTTCAGTTGAGTGGCCAATCCTGAACCCTGATTGGTTAGCATCCAATATGCTGTTATGTGTGAGAAATGGCGATACTTGGTTAGAAACAACTTGTTCAAGTGTTTTTGCTATGAATTGAAGTAGAGAGATCAGTCTATAGTTATCTATAAGTTAATTGTTTAATTTAGGTTTTTTGAGCAGCGGGGTTACCCGTGCCTGCTTGAATGCAGTGGGGAAAGTGCCTGTGAGGAGAGATTTGTTGATAATGTGTGTAAGTGCTGGTAGGAATGTGGGAGAGATTGCTTGGAGAAGGTGAGAGGGGATCGGATCTAGAGGGCATGTTGTAGGATAGCATGTAAGGAGAAATTTGGATACTTCTGCCTCCGAGAGAGGACAGAAGGAGAAGAGTGGGTTGTTGTCTATATTAGTTCCTGTATGCGTGGAGCTGAGAACTGGCTGCTGGTAAAGGTAGTTGCAGTTTTTTTCTGAAAAGAAGGTAGCGAAATCATCGGCAGTTATAGAAGTGGTGGGAGGTGAAGCTGGTAGGCAGAGGATCGAGTTGAATGTTTTGAAGAGCTTACGTGTATCTGGAGCATTGTTGATTTTGGTGTGGAAGTATGTGTGTGGACTTGCGCAGAGAAGGATGAAAGCAAAGACTAATACATCTTCAGGTCAGATGGATCTTTAGACTTTAGACCATTTTCTCTCCGCTGCCCTGAGTTTGGACCGATGTTCCGCAAGAACATCAGAGAGCCATGGGTTAGGAGGGGTGGCCCGTGCAGGCCTAGATGAGAGAGGATATACATCGTCTAGGCAGGAGGCTAAGGTGGAGCATAAAGTGTCAGTGGCTGCATTAACGTTCAGAGATGAGAAAAGGGTTGTAGAGGTAAGAGAGGAAGAAACTACAGAAGAAATATGTGAGGATGAGAGGGAGCGTAGGTTACATCTGAAAGAAACAGGCAGAGGTGTTGGAGGTGTACTGGAAGTAATATGTAGGTTACATGTAAAGAAGGAGTGGTCAGAGATGTGAAGGGGTTGTCTGCAGCGGAGAGTGGTGAGAGAATTTCCATTTATTAGAAATGAGTATTCCAGAACCCCCACCCTCCCAGTGTGACGAGGGGTGTGAGAGAAAGAGAAGTTATTGGACAGAGCAGCAGGGGTTGCTGAGTCATCTGGACGAATCCAGGTCTCAGTCAGGCCCAGGATACTAAGTGAGCATTGTATTGAGAACGCAGAAATGAAAACATCTTTGTTAACAGCTGACTGGCAATTCCAGAGGCCAACAGTAAAGGAGAAAGTTTCAGTGGTTGAAGTGGCGATAGGGCGAAGGTTAGTGAGATTGCGTAGGCTTGGTGAGGGCGGAGCAGGATGTCCATCATTCGCTGGAACATGGCTGGTGCCCCGTGAAGCCCATAGGGGAGGGTCCAATACTGCCAGTGGCCGTTTGGGGTCGAAAAGGCGGTCTTTTCTTTAGCCGTCTTTGTGAGGGGCACCTGCCAGTAGCGAGTGGTGATGAACCGGGCCCTCCCCAACCATTTCAGCAGCTCGTCGACCCGGGGCAAGGGATACCCGTCAAACTCTGAGACCTGGTTGAGTCGGCGAAAGTCATTGCAAAAGCGGAGGGTGCCATCCGGCTTTGGTACCATCACGATGGCTCAATCACCCCTAACTTCAGCATCCCTGCGATTTCCTCCTCAATAGTCTGGCTCCGAGACTCGGGCACTCGATAGGGCCGCTGCCGTTCTATCATTCTTGGTGGGGTCTGGATGTCGGGTAGATGGGAGAACACGTCCACAACCACGGGATCTGAGCAGGCCAGGGCAGCCAGATAGTTTTGGGTCCCCACCCACCGTTTCAGAAGATTTATATGGTAGAGTTGTTCCTCTTGCCGTCTTCCCGGCTGGCGGAGCCGGTAGTTGACAGGGCCTACTTTATCCATGATGGTGTACGGGCCTTGCCAGGTTGCCAGGAATTTACAGGTGGAGGTGGGGACCAAGAGCATGACTTTGTAGTCGGGATGAAACTCTTGTGGTTCGGCTGGCCTGTTGAAGAGGCGTTGTTGTGACTGCTGGGCCTTGAGGAGATGGTCGCAGACTAATGGCATGACCCTCTCGATCCGCTCACACATCTCCCGGACATGCTCCACCACCGAGCGGAGAGGGGCCGGCTGCTGCTTTTCCCACGCCTCCTTAGCGATGTCAAGCAGTCCCTGGGGCTGGCGGCCGAACAGGAGTTCGAAAGGGGTGAACCCCGTGGAGGCTTGGGGCACCTCCCAGATCCCGAAGAGGACATAAGGGATGAGGAGATCCCAGTCTCGACGATCTTCGGCAGCTACACGCTTCAACATCTGTTTTAACGTTTGATTAAAACGTTCCACCAAGCCATCAGTCTGAGGATGGTAGACGGTGGTGCGGGGGTCGCGATCCCGCGACCGGCGATTGTTTCGAACATTTGCAGATAGAGCTCAACGTCATCATGGCTGGTGAGCTTAGGCAGAAGCTGGGCCGCTTGAACTCGTGGACCAGGCAGCGGAGCGTGCTGAGTAGCGGCGAAGCGGAGGGCAGCGAGGTCTTCTTCAACCCGGTCTTGGCGGGGCGCGATGTGCTCAACAATCTGGTGCTGCCGAATGCTCATCGAATTCTCACTTCTCTGGTCTAGAGTTTCTAGGATTTGTAAGCATTCTCCAATGCAGCATGAGATCCTGAATGGGAATGTCTGAAGGTTACGCATGCAGCCCTAGTAAGCTGAGGGAACAAGACGCTACATCTCATTGCCATACTTTCTGCATTCCTGCGAGCACTTCATTCACTCAGCACTTCATTCGCCATGATTTTGCCAAGTAAGACATCTTTTTTCAAACCTGGATTAACATACTGTCTAAAGACAGAAACTTATCCCAATCCCTACCTCTAAACCTAATGCTACCTAAAACATATTCCTAAAATCAGTGGAAAATGATATCTGATTAACAAGGGCGTATATGCACCTGATTATGAGCCTAAAACAGATATTTCCAGAAAAAAAAATATCCCTGGAATCTGATTGGTTGATTGGAATGTTGATCCAGTAACATCTTGTACTTGGCGAAATCATGCTCATCTCCAAGACACATGTTTTTATGCTTTCTGGTCGCTATGTAATCCTCACCAGTGACAACACGCAATTCTGTTGGATGGATTACAGAACATGGTCATGCAGTGCCTCATTGCCTCGGGAGACTAGGGTTAAGTGTAACCTACAGACATTTTCAGTTCAACATGCTTAATGTGTTCATGTATCGTCCAGTCTCCTGCTCTTGCTGTGTGTAATGCCTATAAACATCTAATATTTTTTAAATATCTTCAAAACTTTCAAACAAGGCTTTCTCAATCCAACATTCAAAATTGATCTCGGCTATCATTACTTTTGTAGTTAAAGTTCCAATTAATTCCTTGCATTCACATCTGAATTGCAGTTTTGCATCCTCAGTTTAAATCCAGTTCAATTTCAAGAACTGCATTGTAATTAAAACTGTCATTTTTAACACCTAATCTAAAAGCACAAATAAAGCATAAGAATCGGACAGCTGTTACAGCCCTTACTCAAATTAACTGCACTAGAGCGATCGCGCCAGAGTTCAGTTTAATTAAATCAAACCTGTCATTAATTGGCTGCCGAGAGCCGAAGTGAGCAAGCACAGTCTGTCATTTCTTCTGTTGCGATACATTTACAGTGCATCTTTCTCCCTGAGGAGGAGTCTGAAGACCCTGGGGTTTTATGAGTGTCGTGGATTGGACTGGTGGTTCAGTGAGTGATTGAGTTTGCTCTGATGACTCACGAGAAGCAGCACATCACCTCACCTCTGACTCATCACCGCTGAGCTCACTAAACGGCAGCGTCTGTTTCTGTTCCCTCCACACATAAAATCATCCAGAGAGAGGACGGCGGTTCAGAGCCTCCGAAGCGGCAAAACCTGACAGCAGCTCGCTGGTTAACAGCGATAAAAAAGAGTGACGATAGATGCCAAAATACCAACAAAAAAGAATGATGCTTTTAATCTGATGGACCCAAAATTTTGTATCAACATTCCGTTTGTATCCACTTGAGAAACATAAAACGTCCATGAATCAGAACAAGACATATTACAATCATAACCACTGTACAATACTGAAGGCACCAAGACGATATCTAATGAAACTGGAGGCTTTCGGCACTCAATCATTTTCATTTTTATTGTCCTCTGCCAGTCAACAATCCCCTTGTTTTACATGATTATCACATTATCATACCAGATGGTTGTATTCATACATTTTCTACCAGTGTTTCATTGTTTTGAAATTCAAAATTGGTTCAGGTGTGAAGAAGGCAAGGAAAGGCAGCGCTATTTAGCACATTAAATCAATATAAAATCAATATGAACATAAATATCAATAATAATAATAATAATAATAAAATAAAAAAGAGGAAGATCAGAGCAGTGTGATCTCTCATGACTGAATTTATATTTCACAATGAACTTTTCTAAAAATATTCCTCAGAAATATTTTCTCATAGCTGATATATTACAATGGATAGCTCACAACTGTGAAACAAAAGTCAAAAGTGCAAAATACAAACTCACAATTGTGAGAAAAAAAAAAAATTGTGAATGAGATTTTCTGAGCATGACCCTTTTGTTTTGTTTAAGACAGTTTGATTAAACTGCATTTGCTTCCTCTTATACTGTGCATCCATCAGTCAGATGACATGTCAGTTCCCCACCAGAATGAGCTGCAATGTACTGTACATTGTATCCGCAGCTGCAGACGGCAGAGGATCTCAGGTATTCTGACTTCCTTTTTGCACCAGAGCAGGACTGGAGTCTGTGCTTGAGAGATGCAAGTGCTCCTAAGTGTGTGATTCAGCTGGAATATGAACTCATAAAGAATACGCTTTCAGTCCACAGCAATGATTGGAAACACACAGAGAAAGATAATGAAGCATCTGAAGCGGCGCTTCACAAGTGATTACGCATTCATAAAGCCTCGATGTAGTCGAGATGCATCCAGTTCATTCGGTTTATAGCTATATAAATATGAAGACCCGCATGCAGATGTGAACAGGAATTATACCGGCGGGTAAGAGCATTAAGGTTAAAAGAAAATCTGTGACATAATTGACAGGGGAATTATGTAATTGTCTAAAAATATACTCTTAAAGGTACAGCATCATCTCACAAGTGTATACAATGAAAACTACAGTTCAGATTTATTTTATATATTATTTATATTTGAATTCTGGCATTAAACATTTTAGATAAAATAACAAAACCAATCCCGTTCTAGAGCCCTTCATAAATATCAAGATGAAGGCCTATTCTGAATTATTATCATTAAAAAGCTGCATAATATGAAGACAATATTGTTTATCTACCCATGAATCCCCCTGTGCCAAAACCAGAACAAACGAGAAACCAAACGATATAGTTGTGCATTTGTGTCTGGGAAACAGCCTGTGGCGTGAGCCTGCATTTTCCACATTAATAAGTCATATGTGCCATAAAGCACACAAAGATTATTATGTAAGACTGCACCGGGCGGCCATGAAAAATGCACACGGCTAGTCTGTATATGTGAAGTACAAGAGAACAACACAACGAGTTCAGATGGATGATTTATCAAGTTTGAGAAACAATAGTACCTATGATTTACCTGGATTTCTGCAAGATCTGATCTAAGCCAACTGCATCACTACAACAGAGTCACACAGTCGGCTTGAACAAACAGGCCTAACATAGAAATTACTAGATGTTCTCTTGTATTTATTCTCCCAGAGACTCATGGCCCACCTTACGAAGAAGCTGGAAAAACCAGTTCAACCACAAGCATAGCCAACGACACCAAGCCTCAGTGTGTGGTGATGGCAAATGCATAAATGGCAACAACCAATGATTCTGATATGTTGCATATTTGATTTAGGGTGTATACATGAGTCAATGATTTGATTGATTTGAGATCTCCTGCAGTCTGTGAAATGACTGAAATAATGATTTGGACTGTGGTTGGCTGAACATTAATTCAGTGAACCAAACCAGTCACTGAATTTTTCACAAGGCACTTTGCTCTGCTAAATTTAAAAGTCATTTTCTTACATGAATAAGAGATATGAATACATCCCACCCTTATTCATAGAGCAGGTTAATCATTAATGATAATCGCGCACTGGGGAAGATTTGCTTCTATTGAACAGTCCTCGTCTAAAACCTCAGCAGATATTTTCAGCAGACTTCATCAATTACAGGTCCAATCACGACAACGAGAAATAAAGCTGCATTAACTATTACTAATATTGTTTTATGTCCATCATATTGCATAAAAGCACTTGATTTGTGTTGTTACTCTGTGATATGCAAGCCATGCTGTGCTGAGTATTTCAAATGCTCTAAATGTGCCGCACCATTTTGTTGATTATGTAAGAAGAGCAAGAGAGTTTTGTTATTGGCAGACTCAAATAAAGTCTGTCTAACATGATAAATAATGCATCAGAACACAGTGTTGTTCTGGGCTACAAATGAAAAGAAACCTCTACCACCGCTCGATTTTAGAAAGTACTCTTTGTGTTTCACGGTGAGTCTTTTGACCAGGTGTTTGTTTATCGTCTCCAGCAGCGCCATCAATGGCCAGATCCACTAGATGGCACACTTTCAGCTTAAACTCAAACAAAGTTTGGCTCTATTTGATGGCATGCATGGGCAGACACTATAAAAATGAAGCAAAAACTTGGTAAGTTAGCTCAAAGAATCCAAAACTTGCAAGGACAGAAGGAGCAACAGAAGGACAGAGCGGCTGAATGTGAGAAGATTGGTCACACTAGCTAAAATTAGCCGCTAACAGACAGACCCCAATATAGCAGCCGCTATTCTAGCAGCAAATTTAGAAGGTCCGGAAATTACTGATGCATAGTGTTCCGGGACTATGGGGATTGTAATTGTCATGGCCAAGAAGACACGTATTCAGTAGCGCAAGCTAGAAATTACGACATTAAATTCATTTAAAAACATTAGCATCATGCAAGATCATTTTCAGTGTTTATGAATGAATGAGTTTTGAAGGGTGACATTAAAAATTATAAATGTAATGAAGGGAACTAAGATGGTGATATGCAGGCTATGATCCATCAAAGAAAGTATAAACAATTCCTGGAGAGCTGCTCTATCATTCACATCCCAGCGCTGATCATTGCACATGAATGTATGCTAGATATATCTTCAAGATTATAAACGTCTTAGAGACATCTAATAGAGATCTGAAAGGACATTTTCTATAGCTGTATTGGAGATGAGCAAACACTAAAAATATATGCAGACGTCTCTGTGATATGTGCTATCAGTGTGAACACTAACTGATGACATCACAAGAAACACTCCCACTCAACTAGTGAAGATCCTTATCCAGTAAGACTTATTCTAGATATTCTAACCATTCTTCTTCCCTTCAGTCATTTTGGAGATTACTTAAAAACACATTTGGCATAATCAGCGTTATTTATGTTCGGTGGGGGGGAAAGCGTCTAAAATTGTGGAAGACATTAATCAGGAGAGAAGAATTGCTTTGTAAATTGTTATTTTTTTATTTTAATTTTTCTTGGCAAAACTGATGTTGATCCTCTGATGTCCCATGGACTGTTTTACCAGTGCTTTTACTTTGTTATCAAACATATCTTCATTTGTGTTCTGAAGATGAACGAAGGTCTTCTATGTTTGGAAAGACATGAGGGTGAGTAATTAATGACTTTTTGGGGTGAACTAACCCTTTAAGTGTGAATGGAATGGATGTTTTCAGACACTTTGCTCTATGTTAATGTTAGTGCAAGAGTACTATTAAATGTATTGTAAAAAAGTTTAAATGTATATTCAATGAATGTATCAGCTGAACTCGAGAGTGCTTTTTGACCCACTTGAGTATGATTTAAGTACATATTTTTACATACTTTTCTAACCATACTTTTCACAAGGTACATGTTTGTACCAAGTGTTCATTTTGGTAGCTTAAAGGTACATATTAGTTCTTAAAGTGTATATATTTAAACCTAATAGGTATAAAAGTGTACCTTTTTGAAAAGGTACCTCCCCGATGACAGCTTATGTACCTTTGTACCCAGAAATATTGCTATGTTTCATCACCATGCACAGAACTTCTTATGGCTCTATAGCCATCATGCATGACTGAATGAAGCGCAGGCACATATTTATGTCTCAGTTCATAGGTGTCTGGAGTCTCAGAGATTGGAATTTTAACGTTGCATAACCACAGGACAGTTACTCAGAGTAAAAATGGACCAAGAATCACTTTGAGACTCCATAGAAACCTTAGTATAGCTTGATTTAGAACAGGACAGAAAACCCCTCAAAACCCTCATCTGAGTCATTTGTGTGTCTGCACAATCAGATGAGGAAAGCCCTCACCCTCACTCCCAGCTTTATATGTATGTATTACTGCTGTCTCTTAATGTGGCAGCTCATGAGAAACATCCAGAAATCACAACACTAATGCCTTTTCAGTGATGGATCATAAGTAGGGAGTTTGTGCATGACTCGGATGGCATTCTGGGAACCATGACAGAGCTGCGATAGCTTAAGAGATTAAACAAGCAGCGTTTTCAGATGTCACATTCTGATGAAGAGGAACATCAGGAGTAAAACACAATGAAGCTGTCTCTCTACTGTTATCTACAAGAGACACATTCAACTGACTGAGCGAGCCCATGATAAATACTTCAACTATAGACCTTACTTCATTCCTCTGAATCTGAATCATGTCACATTTTTACTCACAATATGCTTTTTTTTTTCATGAAATGTTGTATTTGACTATCTGAAGCTAAAGTCAGTGGCTGATGATTTCGAAATCATGATGAGTTCAAATTTATGATTCATCATATCTTCAAGAAAATCTGTAGCTAATTTAAGGCCAGATTTGTGGATATCTTGTAAAACTAGCACAGCTATTTACCCTGAAGAACAATAAATAAATAAATCTTTGTAACAATTTACACATTTTAAGTAAATTTCACGGCTACTGCTCTGTACTCCCGGAGTCTGTACTTATGAACCTAATACTCATAAGGACATTATTATATTTCATTTCAAGGTCTAGACAGTCAGCAGTCAGCAACTGATCTTTCACCATGTGTTCCCTTGTGAAAAGAACAACACAGTCTCACGACCAATTCGTACATATTCGTACGACCTCACTCGTACAATGATGGGTAAGTTTAGGGGCGGGGTTCAGTTTAGGTCATCCGTACAAATTCATACGAATTGGTATCTCGTCAAATACGGACGATTTAGAATTAATAGTATGATTTCGTATGAGTGAGGTTGTACAAATTCGTATGAACTAGCCACCTCGTAAAATATATTCGAATTGCTGTGAGATCAGGTTGGAAAAGGAAGTGTCCTTAAAGTGCACCCCAGGTATTGACTATTGCAAGCATACTTCACTTTAAATATCTTGCATTTAAAGACCAATATTATTCACAGATCATACATAAACGGCAACATGTTTTTAGTCAGTATACACTTAAAGTGTATGTTACTTAGAAACGTAAATAATACAATGCATATCATGTAGACATCATCTGAACACAGAGACTTCAATTCTTGTCACACAATATACAATGACTGTGATGTTCATTTTTTTGTATGAATTTTTCATTTTGATTAGAAAACTCCAGATGTAACAAAATCACAAGTACACTCTTAAAAAATAAAGGGGCTTCAAAAGGTTCTTCACAGCGATGCCATAGAAGAACCATTTTTGGTTCCAAAAAGGGCCATTTAGTCAAAGGTTCTTTAAAGAACCATTCTCACTTACCGTTTTATAATCTGAAAAACCTTTCTTCACCACTAAGAACGTTTTGTGACACAGAAAGGTTCTTCTGGTTCTTTATGGAACCATTTAGACAGAAAGGTTCTTCCATGGCATCGTGAATTTATTTTTAAGAGTGTAACTAAACCTAACAACAAGTAAAAGTGAGAAAAAAGTTTAAAAACAGGGGACAAAAATATCGCTTATTTCCAAATACATGATGAGAACACAAAGCCCTATCTCACAGCAATTCGTACATATTGTACGAGGTAGCTAATTCACATTTGTATGAATGACCAACACAATCTTACGAGTGATGTTGTACAAATTTGATTGTGAAGAAAAGTTCAGTATGTTTACTTAATTTTGTAACGTATATATTTATGCTTTGACTTTTGCAAGCTTGTAGTAACATAATGTTTGA
>JAUMHQ010000059.1:28328675-28343829 GCA_032361165.1 Enteromius paludinosus
TAAAACCACGTGATGGGTAGGTTTAGGGGCGGGGTTGTGTTTAGGTCATTCGTACAAATTCATACGAATTGGCATCTAGTATAATTTATTCTAAATCGTACGAATTTGTACGAGTCAGGTCGTACAAATTCGTACGAATTAGCCACCTCGTAAAATACATACGAATTGCCATGAGATCAGGTTGGAATGACCTACAATCTTACGAGTGATGTTGTACAAATTTGATTGTGAAGAAAAGTTGAGTATGTTTACTTAATTTTGTAACGTATATATTTATGCTTTGACTTTTGCAAGCTTGTAGTAACATAATGTTTGAAAGCTGAAATAATTTTAAATGTATATATGAAAGCCAGTATAAGCCTTTGAATATTCACAGTGCAGATGGGATGAGAAACCTGAAAGTTACAGAGACTGAATACTGCTGAAGCAAAACAAATAAATGGCAGATAGAGAATCAGAAGCCCCGGTTTAGCTGTGCACTTGAGGTCCTGGATCCTCCGAGAGGGACTAACAGCAGCTCCGCTGGACTGTAAGAGGACACTGCAGCACGCTCAAAAATAAAGCATCTTTAAGAACCTTTAACATCCACAGAGACACTTTATTGCATAAAAGGTTATTTTTAGCTGAAAAGCATTATTATGTTGTCCTGCACAAAAGGGTTCTTTGGGAAACCAATGGCTCTTCAATAGAATCACAGCAAACCCCCTCTTTGTGAACTTTATTTTTAAGAGCGTACAACAGCTGTGAAGAGCTATCTGACCTTCTCACTCATCTCACAGTAAGTGAACATAATTGTTAGTTTAATAATAATTCATAGATCCCTTCTACCTAGTAAAAAAAAAGATTTAATTTTTAAATAAAATACATTTATGCCATACTTAGTGTTTTCAATTTAGTTACTGACATATCACTCGGGACTTACTGATGTATGCATTTTAATTAAACTTTATTTGTAGTACTATACTTGCACACAGAGCTCATTTCTTAATATTAAGCCTAAAATGTATGCTTGCAATAGTCTCACTTCAGCACAATCAAATACACTTCAGGATATCTTTAGTTGGACTTCAGCACTGCTTTCACACAACTAAAATGTATTTGTGGTACATTCAGCATGAGATATATTTGTTCCAAATACATTTTAGTAATTATACATTTTTCATTAACTAATTAATCATTACTTAATTATATGAATTATTCAGTAATAATTAATTTTGCACAGAAGTGGAGTTTTGTCAATGCTTTCTCGTGGCCAATTTGTCCGTGTCCGTGTGTAGGTGGCTAATTCGTACGAATTTCTAGACCCCAGGAATGAGTAGGTTTAGGGGAAAGTTAGGTGTAGGTCATTCATAGGAAATTCTCACAAATGGTGCAACTCGAAAAATATGTTTGATTGAAATCCAAAACCCTGCCTGCTTTGGTGAAATTGAAGCCCATTTCCCTTCAAACCCAACAGTCCTATAAAGCCCAGTTCGTACATTCACTTATGGTTTCCCACGCACCTCCAAAGCAAGTTCCTCCACTTCAAACTGCTTTCTGGACATGCGGTCCTCGCCGACAGCCTTGTGGTAGTAGATGACCATGACGTCATATTTCTTCATCACAGGCCTGTAGTTCTTGATGGTCAGCTGATGGACACGGTCCTTGCCGTCATATTCGGGGAACTCCAGGCCCTTCTCACTCCAGCACAGATACGCAAAAGTCTGCAGAATCCCCCAAAGCAGCCAACCCCACTTCATGTCGCTTAAAAGGTTTAAAATCTCTTTGGTTTTTTACTTTGTTCCTAACTAAAGCCAAACTATTAGGAACAAGGTTCAGTTCGTGCGCCCACCACTCTCTCTTGCTCCCTTTTAAAAAGACACATGTGCGAGTCGACCAGCTGAAGCCTCCTGGGGTCGGAGGGTTGGGAAGACGGCTCTGTTACGGGTCGACGAAGCTAGTATGACACTTGGCCAGCGTCCAAGCAGTCAAGAGATAGAAATAAATAGGTGGAGCCAGATTTGACAGCCTTTACCTGCTGGAAGCAACAGGATCAAACCGAGCAACACACATGTGGTGCTTTCACTGAAAGACAGGTATTGGTCTGGGCCACAAGATTCCACTGCCATATTAAGTTTTGCAGGGCTTTGACCCTTGCTAAAAATAAGTGCTTGTTTGGACGCTGAAAGCAAGATGGCGGCCCTGTGTACAGTACGTGGTCGAGCTGGCACAGATGAAGTGTCCGATTTCACTCCCAAAGGCTTGTGCTCAACTTGAAGACGGGATTTTTCAGAGCGAGGCATAGTCTAACAATGCCAATCATTGCTAATCATGATTTGAGAACAATGCATTCTCAATCCAAGGTCATAAGTTGGATTTCCAGGGAATAATGCAAACTGATCAATGCACAAGAACTGTACGTTTCTCACAGCTGAACAAGTATAAAAGCATTGATAACTCCATAAGACTAAATCATGCATGCTTGTGTTTTGTGTATAATTTTTGAGATAAGATATTTTAGATATAAGATATTAAAATATATTTTTGCTTTCTGCTCTTTGGCAAATCTCTTTTGACACGGATAGAACGTGAATAGAAATTCAGAATCTGTGCCAGTGATGATGTCATAATGAATTTATAGTTGGACAACAGCAAGAGATGGGAGTGTGTGTGTGTGTGTGTGTGTGTGAGAAAGAGATAGAAAGAGAGAGTAAAAGAAAGTACAATAATACCCCATACATCCAAACGTTATGACAGCGCCCTCTGGTGGCAGGGTTTTTTAGCAAGCATCAAATCAAATCACATTTATAGTCACATCACCACAGCACTTGTGCCTAAGTGAGTGAAATTCTTGGGAGCGTGCTCCAGACAGTGCAGGGATAATTTACATATCGACAGTTACATACCTACATGTTTTTACAGAGTGGCAATATTCAGTATATACATAGTACACACATTGTGCAATATAGACATATTTACAATTACAATACAGTATTACAGTTAGCAATTACAAGTATTGTCAATAAATGTACAAAAGAGAAATTAGGGAGGGTAGCACACAGTGCAAAGATTTGTGCAGTTGTAACATAAATTGTTAAATATATGTAAATATATTATTAAGTAAATTTGCAGTGGATATGCATAGATTGTATATGCAAAATGATGGTCATGGCATCAGTGGATACATTTACATTTGTACATCATTTTGAGTTTTGCAAACACAAAAGGGGTCATTTTTATTTGATTTTGACCACAATAATTGCACCGTGCATTATTACATTATAATGTAATGTCATATTGGGAGAATCAGAAAACCTGACACGTTTATTAAGTAGTTTATTCAAATATGGCTTACAAGACACAGACCTCCATCTGTTGAAGATCAGCCCATGTAAGTTACGCCAGTCACAAATGTGCATAAAGACTTAAAAGGCCTTCGACGCCTCTGTTCATATTCTGTCAAAAATCCTTTTTGTGGTGAATCTTGTTGCTTGGCAACTACAAACGTGACAGACTGTTCGCTGAAGTTGGTGTTTGCTGTTGGCTATTGGATTGAATGTCTCTGGTCATCCAAAGTACCATCCCAAATACCAGAAGCAGTAGAACTGACCATCAAAAGACCCGGCTGACCTCTGTACATTTATAGAAAGGTGTAAAAAATCCAAACAATGAAACATAACCAATGCTTGGCCTACATCTCATGAGTTTTACACAGGAGCGGATGACATCTGTCCTCACAATAGCAGCCTTCTTTGCTTCCGGAGTCTCTTTAACTGTGGCTCGGCTCTGGGCCTAATTGGGTGGGTAATTATGGTTTGACACAAGCAGAGAGCAGAGTTAATTAACCACAGTCTGGCAAATGACATTGATAAGCATACCAGGAATAAAGGAGCCTTCAAGTCATGTCAGAATGATCACACTCATAAGAGGCCATCATCATTTCAAGCGGGAAACTCTGGATTTCCAACTTTCTGAGCTTGGTGCTGACCACAATAAAGTTTTCATTTTGTTGATGCTGTATTTATTTAATTTTATTGTTGGTGATTTGCATGAGAGATGAACCATCAGTAAGCTGTGAAATGTGCAAATCAGTTTTTTATACATTTGATTTTATTCCAGAACAACGATTTACATCATCATGCAAAGCGTGGACATTAATCTTATTTCAACCAACATCATCTACATCCAAATGCACACACACACAAAGAATATTGTATTATTAGAAGACAGGGCTGACATAGTGTGTGCATGTGTATATATATATGTGTGAGTGTGTGTGTATAGAGCGAGAAAGAGAGGGAGATATTACAATATAGAAGTGCATTCAGTTGTGCCCTGATGATTAATTTTAGAGAGAAAATTCCTTTTGCCTCTTTGCTAAAGTAAAAGATTTCTGTGTAGGATGGCGATGAGTCCCACATTGTTTTGTGTCTTTGAGCTTTTTTTCTGACTCAAATCTAATTCTGCCACCGTAGTTCCAGTTGCTTATTGAAAATCTCTCACAGAGAAGTGAGAGAGGTACGGTGTGAAATGACTCTGCATTTTCTTTGTTTCTCTGTTGACTCACCCCCATTCACTCACACACACACACACACAACCAGTTCCTTTCAGCGACATCACAGAATGAATCCAGCAGAACGGAGCTTTCCAGAAGCATCAGATGACACAGAAGCATGTGCTCTCTGTCTGTGAATGGCACTTTACACAAATAGGGCACAAAATAGGGGCTGAAAAACTATTAAAAGAGAACATTTTATGTACACTCTCAGAAATAAAGGTACAAAAGCTGTCACTGGGGTGGAACTTTTTCAAAAGATACCTATTTGTGTACAAGGTGTACATATTTGATCCTATAGCTACAAAAGTGTACCTTTTGAAAAGATACCATCCCAGTGTACCTTTATTTCTGAGAGTGTTAGTGTGGTTTAGGCTAAGGCAACTCTGTTTTACTGTATTCAGCATTGCTGAGTTAATGCGTTCATTCATATCAACAACTAAACACATTTTATGGGTTATAAAAAGACTCCTAAAGGTAAGTTGTGCATATATAGTCAACATTACATTTTGGTTAAAAATGATGACATTTTATTACATGACAGAGTGTTAATTACAAGTACTCACATGCAAATACAAAACAACCACAAATCCTTGTTATTAAAGTGAAATCCAGATTTTTAAATGAGCTACTTTTCATTCTAAGGTTAATTTATGTGGCATAACAAACATAACAGATACGTGATTTGTGCCTTTAATGCTCTTAAAGGGACACATGCACAGACAAAGTCCAGAACCCTTGTTTTTCTCCTGCCGTTTCTCTCCCTCCCTCTCAGCTTTCTCTTTGTGGCTGTGTTTCCTCGGGATGTTTTTAGAAGTTCTCTGTGAGTCTCTTTCTTCTCTTTTCTGTGTCTTGTGACAGGGAGAGAGAACTTCCCCATTACAGCGTTTCCTGAGGCTCACGCTCACAAACACACTGCTTTGATATGTCAGGTTCTCGCTCTCATTTGCATGGACCTGTAGTTTTTTTTCTTTTCCTGTGTTTGCATGTTCACGGGAGCCTGAGGCCAACTGAGCATGCATGCATATGCCCTCGGCTACATTAATTAATTAACAGATAAGTCAGCACATGACAAGCATATGACAAGACAACTATGTGCATGCGAGGAGCAGGCTATCAGACAGAAATATCATCTGTGCATCCAGAATCCAGTTGGCTGTTCGCTCGACGCAGCTCACGCGTGTGAAGTGAGTCAAAGCTAACTGGGTCACGGCAGCATGGCGGACTGCCACCGTCAGCACTGCATCTAAATCCTCTTCCAGCGCGCTTACAAATCCCTTTCAAAGAGCAAATTAAAAGCTAACTTGGTGTTAATACTACACTAATACCGCTGAACTTCATTCGCACCAGCCAGAATTTGCATTTCCAATGCACTGGTGCCATTTCCATAAAACTCAAATGTAAAATGCAAATGTTACGATACGGAAGGCCTGATGCACCGTGCCGTGATTAAGTGTCTGAAGTCTCTCTCTCTGTGCTTTATTTTACTGAAGACACGCAATCATGTTCTTCATTAAAGTCTGCAATGCTTTCACTTGCTGCTCTTTGGATTTGCGATGTATTAAACATTCATGAATGCACAGTCGATACAGGGATGAGTATTTTGTGGTAGGTTTATAGTCTCGAGAGAGCCGTGCACTTTAATCGTGTCTATATAACATCACAAGGTCGAGTTAACATGTGGAGGAACAATTCAATAAAACAAGCAGACGCTCAGGCAAGAGAAAAAGAAAGACAGTAGATAGATAGATAGATAGATAGATAGATAGATAGATAGATAGATAGATAGATAGATAGATAGACCTCTTTTGTTGTAATGTCTTGTCTTTACTGCCGCCTGTGGTCAGATGCAGTAATGCAGGGCACTCCACTTTCCTCCCAAAAGTAAACCACTGGAATTCTGTTTAAAGTAGCTTTAAAAATTATTGTAATAATAAAATGATTTATTTTAAAGATCGGTGTGGTAGCTCTACTTAACGTTTCATCGGCGGTGAGTGTGATTAACAAGAGAGAGAGAGAGAGAGGATGAGGATGTGGGATTGTGTGGAATAAAAGGAGGAGGGATTATCTGACCGGATAGCAAAGTGACATCAGGCCAGAAAAATGTGTGTGTGTGTGTGTGTGTGTGTGTGAGGCTGCAGATTCAGAGAGCGTGTGACTGAGAGAGAGAGAGAGAGAGAGAGGAGGGGGTTATTGGGAGGAAAAGGCGTTTCCATTCTCAGAGACCGGCGAGACGCTCAGAAACGCGCGAGCACATCCAGAGAAGTTTCCGCGGCGTCTTCGCTCTTAATAACCCGACTCCTGCGAAGATATTCCCGCTCTTTGACTCTGATGTTTTGACTGAACCGTGTTTGTGCTGAACTGGACTTCGTATTTGGCTGGCCAAAGCGCACCGCGGATCTCATCCATCACCACCGGGAGCATCATCATCATCATCTTCATCATCATCATCATCGCCGGATCACCGGGCGCGCGGAGTAAGTCACTCCTCTCTCGGAGAAAACTGTGCTTTATAGAAGTAGAATGGTTTGGACCTTGGAGCATGATACAGTGGTATCTCTGTGTAATACACTGTTCAATTGTAGCTACTCCTACAGTTATATCTATCTATCTATCTATCTATCTATCTATCTATCTATCTATCTATCTATCTATCTATATGTCTGTGTTCAGTAAAATAATAATTGTATCATAGTTGTGTCTCAACTCCTCCGGAACAGAGTCTGAACCCCTCTCCTGCTGTTTTGAGCCACAGAACCACCATTATTTTCAGTGGCTGTGTTCAATAATGACTGGTGGGGTGCAGATCACTGATTTTTAACCAGCATTTGAATTTGCAGTATTTTTCCTGCATTATTTGTGTTCTAGTTTAACCCAGGGCTTGCATAATGCAGGCTGAGCGATGTTAATGCGTGACATTCCTCTACACTGTCTGCTTTCGCAAACCACCCTTTTTTATTTTTTTTTTATTTTCTCCCACAAAATCTGGCAACCATCGAACTGCTGTGGAAGCAATCTGGACGAACTCAAAATGCTAGCTCACGACACATACCTCTTCCTGTTGGACTGTAGCGCGTCCCTCTCTCTCACAGGCGCTTTTCGTCTCGCCTGAACCAAACAAACCAAATCCGAGCGTGGACTGAGCAGATGCAGAATCTGGCAGCGACACAGGTGTGTGTGTGCTCCCTGCACCTGGCGAACACTTTCTGCTCTCTTATCTCATATATTGATTTGTGTTTTGCCTGTGGTAAGGGAAGGACGCAGCTCAGCAGAAACACACCTCCCTCATTGTCCTTGTGTGTAGAGAGTGTTTCAGGCTGGCATTGTTTGCTGGCCAAGAATGGTGCTGCAAGCCTTGTTTAACAGAAACTTTAGACCATTAACAAGCCCCAACCCTCAGCTATACTGTTTTCTTCCGCTCCCGACTGACTTCACTCTCTTTTTTCCCGACAAAAGACAGACACAAAAAAGGATGGTGGTGATTCAAAAATGAGTGGCATGTCTGTTTTGGAAAAGCATGTAAATAGTAAAATCCAACTAACCATGCAATCTGAAGATTTTTTGATGCAAATTCATCTCCTTTTTGGTAAAATCTAACCAAATTAAGCAGGTTTTTCTGCTATGTCGAGCAATTTCGCTACTGTTTTCAGAAAGCACTCACTAACCCAGGTGCTGTTTTTATTACATTTTCCAATTTTAGTTTTTGCGATTCACTATCTTCGCTGCTGTCTCTGATTGTTTGCTGCTTTTCCTTGATCTCTGTCAGGAGCGCCCCGAGGCGTTTGCTCTCGTCTGGTCTTCACCTCACCATCTAGACTATTACACTGGAGTCTTTTAAAAGACTGTCATCGCTGCAGGTTTTGGACGCGTTATATATTTTGGCGTAATTCTGAATGACACAGGCTGGCAAACAAAAGCGTTTGATGAGGAGTGTTCTAGGGCCATGCGAGACTCTCTTGAGTACTGTTACATAAGGTCCATTTGGGGTTTCAGGTTTGCTGTGAATGTGTGTGTGGTAAATCTTCATCGTGCTGTTCAGTCATCTCCTGAGTGAAATAATGACCGTGCATTTTTGCGTCCGCTCTGGTCTCACTCACAAGGTCGAGCTGAATCTATCCTCTGTACAGTTTTGTTTAGAGCAGACAAAGGTCAGCTCTGTAGTAGCAATGCTTTTTAAACCTCGCCGGATCAAAAGCTCTCTTCTGAAGAGTGTTCATCCCTGTTTGGACGGCATTATTTTTATGAGGTGGTGGGGTAATGTAATAATTACCAAAGCCCGCCTGTGGTTTTAGTCCCATCTGAATCTCATTTCCATTGTTCCTGGCCATTCCTAAAATTTCTAGAAATATTTGAGATGAACAGTAGAGGCAGTAAAACTCTCATATCACATTTTAGCGCCACTCGCTGGACGTTTCACTTTGAAACTGCCTCGCAGGATGCAGTATTGTATGAAGTGTTGCAGAGATGTATTTCGAGGCAGGTGTGTCCCGTGAGCCTGGGTTGGGTGAGGGTCCTGACGTCAAAGCCTCAGCCGCAAGTAGCCGTTTCTGAGAATTGACTACACACTTTACACACCTCTGCTGTTGCAGTGATTTACAGACTTATGTCGTGAAAGCTGAAGCCATCTGAACATACCCGATGTGTGTTTGGCTAAGATAGGGAGTGTGTCACTTTAGAATATGTTTAGGTTGAAGTTGTTTTGATGGCAAACGCGTCAAAGGATTATAGAAAAAAATAAATAATAAAAAATGTGGCCCAGCAATCTGCCCTCTGCAGTTTCTCTCACATACACATACTGAGACGCTCACAGGTACACACTCACACACACACACACACATACAGCACCTCTCATAATTCACTCCCTCTTCAGCCAAATGAAATGTCTCGCTGGGAATAATTGGATTTGATAAGACCTGATTCACTTCAGACTTCTGCACTCAGATTGTGGTGTTACTGAGAGCATCTGCCAGAGACCGGAGCTCAGTGTGTGTGTGTGTGTGTGTGTGTGCGCGTTTGAGCGATGGTGGGTGTTGGAGTGGGAGTTATTAGGTAAAGGCAACATGATGCACCGCCGCTGTTTTGTTTGGAAACAAATACAGATTTAAGCGTCAATTTATCTGCTTAAAGAACAGTGTGAGCGGATCGTTCTGCTGGTTTGTTTACAGATTACTGTGAAGGGATCTTTCATCTTTTCATTTCTTTCACTTCAGGTCACAAAACCTTGTGAAATCACTTAGATTCAATAATCAATGATTATAATAATGAATGAATGGTATTTATTAAATAATATTTAATAATACAATTATAAAGACATTGTGAAGATAAAATAAAAAACATACATGCAAAATTACTATAACAATGAAAAAAAAAGAAAGAAGTGAAATTAAACAACTGAAAAAAGTATTTCACAAGTCTTTTGAAATAATTTTGACATCGAATTCAGCTAAGTATGAATTAAATTGTCATACATGCAATGTATAAACATCCCTGGACCTGTTGACCTTTATCGTATGAAAATCTACTTCTGTGGTCACACCACATTTCCCGTTGGATACGTGAGCAATCCCGTTTAGGCTTTGATCAAATGAGCCGAGACTCTGGAACATAACTCACAGCAGCTTTCATTTTCACAACACGGCTCAAGCGGATGGGGGTTGTCGTGGCAACGGCTTTCCTATACCTGGATGATGTCATGTTGTGATGATGTGCGGATGAATTGATCGTTTGTCTGAAGACACTCATGGTCTCTTTGATTCTGACCAAGAATGACTGTTAAAGGCGTTGATCCACAAATATGGCCGTCTTTTTGTGTATTCCTCACAGCGTTCCGTAAAGGAATGAACCACGGATGTTAAAATGCATTGAAATAATTATAAATCAATAATCATAAATGATGGTAGTAGTTTTCAGAGCAAGTGTACACTCTGCATGGAAACGAAAGCACTGATGGACAGATCTAACACCAATAAGCACAGGAGTAAAGTTTAAGATTATGAATGACTGTGTGTGTGTGTGTGTGTGTGTGTGTGTGTGTGGTGTTTGTAGATAGTGGCTGTTCTGACACACACTCGCTGTGATGTCTAACCTATAAAGCAGCATGACTTCTCACCCGCTGATATCTCTGCATGAACCATGAGGCGTGTGAAACCATCAGCCTACAAACCATCTGACCGAACGGCACACCACTCCCACGCAAACTACGTTACCCACAATCCCCCAGCGTAGAGCTGAGTCACAGAGAGCCATCAGGAGACACAGTCGTGTGCTCCGCGGGATCTGGCCTGCTCTCATTCAGATTTACTGCTCCTCTCAAACACAGAAACAGTTGGAGAGGCTTCAGGCACGATATGATTTATTATACTGGCTTGAGAAAACCATCATAACGTTCCTTCATTTAAACTTATTGTCATTGCTAAACGGCTCATGAACTGCCTTTGATCCTTTTTTGTACTGTTCTCTGAGGTCCAAAATAATGTTATCAAGATCTCTCAGATAGATGCTGCTGGGATTCAGGTCAAAACTCAACACATGGCAAATTACTCACTCACAATAGTGACCATAAATTTGTTTGTAAACAAATCTGCCGTAAAATGAAGAGAACACTAAAGAGTTCTTACTGAAGCTTTAAAAATAAGTTCATTTACTCTTTCCTAATGATGGTGTCAGAAAGAAAGCAAACACTGTTTTTCCACAACATGCGCAGCACATTGTTTTCTTCTGAACATCTTTATTGTTTGGTTTCTGCTTAGACCTGCGTGTTCGCCTCTCTCGTAAAAACTACGTTGGCTAACAGACAGCGCTGTAGAATCAGTGGGCGGGGCAAAACAGACAGCGATGTAGAATCAGTGGGCGGGGCTAAACAGACAGCGATGTAGAATTGAGGCACTGATGTTCTTCTGTGGAGGCGGAGCTTATCCACTCTATTACATCATAGAGTAGAACATTCCACAAGCTGTCGTTTTGGCAGACTGCCTTCAATTCAAGCTCCAGTGACCTTTCATATGTATAAAGATTATGGGGATTTGAGTCTCTCAGTTCATGACCCCTTTAATAATAGTAAAAGCAAAAAATAAATAAATAATTAAAAAAATCACTACACTAAGAGTTTTCAGGGTTCTGTACTATGAAGCTGGTTTAGCTGACTAGCCAGGTAAGTTTCAGTTTAGTTTGCACCAATTCTGGGTTTGAGGTACCAATCAGCTTCAAGCAAAGTGACACATCTCTGATGCAATAAAGCCACTCCCCTAACTTCTCTTAGTCCAAATGAATGGATGCTCAAAAATCCTCAGATTTTTAGAGATGATTATTTTTATATTATTTACATGATTATTATCTTCTTAATCCGTTACACAGGGCAGCTTAGTTTAATAGTGATTTAATTTTTTATTTATTTTAAATTAATATGAACATATAAATAATATGCAGTATAAAGGAGTTTTAGAATCAATAGCTGTAAACAAGTGTTTTACCTGTAGTGTTTTAGTGTCATTCTTAGAAATGTTAACAACTTTGTAAAGTAACTTACTTGGACGTGTTCCGTTTTCCTCTTTCATGGACAGATCGTTTCATCTTGCTGTGTGAATGTTTCAATTCTTCATTGTTCAATCTTGTGATCTTTGGTAGTGAATCTCAATGACGCTCTCATGAGAAGCTAATTATAGTTTCAAGGCTCGTGATTGGCTGCTTATCACTGATGTCACACTTTCATGAGCATACACTCCATTAACTCAGGGTCAAGCCTGAGCTGACAAAGAAAGTTGATGACTAGCTTCATAGTACCTACAAACCCAGATTGGACTTTTTGCTTTTGTCAACTGAAAAGTAAGCCTGTAACCCTGAATTTGTTCAGCCGCCATCGTGGTACAGGTACCAGGATAACTCACAACATGCCAAAATATGTAAGCGGCATGCTACAAAATGCTAAAATGTGCTAGAAACATGTTAGCGATATGTTAGGACATTAAAGCCCTGTTAAACCATGCTTGAAATTAGGGTTGGGTCGAAAGACGATGCCGGCATCGCAATACTCCGCTCCGCCGCAGCAGCAGCAACCAGCTCGCCAAAAACATGCTTAATTTATGGTGCCAAATCCATGGCATTAATAAGCGAGCGCACAAATGATGCTGGCGAGCGCGGTAAATCATTTGCGAAGAAACGGTGTTCGCGAGCTCATTTCAAACCCTCGCGAGCGCTTGATATGTCATCCACGCGCAACTCAAGCACTCGTCATCATCTCTCATTTGCTCTCGCAAACGCTGTCATTTTTGTCAGTCACAGGGCGGGTCTTGCCCCCCAACCGCCGCCTACAATGACGATGCCATCGTCCATCGCGATGTTACACATTAGACATCGTACAATGCCAAATTGGTCGACATCGGCCAACCCTACTAGAAATATACTATTTGATATTATAAGCAATGCGATTTAACATGGTATTGAGATGTTGAATCATGCTGGCTAAAGCATGCTACAAATTTGCTTATAGTTTAAAATGAAAGCAACATGCCAGTGCTGCATGAAAACAATGTATTAAATCATTATAGCATAATGAATTCAGGTTCTGATTCTAAAAGGGCTTTAATTTAAGCTTATTGAAACCAAATGAATATCTCAGTCAAACAAACCAGTTGATTTAAGTGTAGAGCAGATCTTGCTGTGTGCTGCTGTAAGAGGAACTCTGTAGGCCGTGGGTAGGTGTGATTGGCTGCAGATACGATACCAACCGCCGGATGAAATGTAGCAGCATCCTAATGAGGGAAAAAATCAATCATAGAATTGACTTCTGTATGTGTGCGGGTGTGTGTGGGAGTGTGTGTGTGTGTGAGAATACAACGAAACCATCTCCAAAATATCTGCTGCCAGTGTGGAGGAGGGACGGAGAGAAAGAGATCGAGAAATAAACAGAAGATGAGGAGTCCAGACTGAAGAAACAGCAGAGATGAGAGAGAAACATGCCTTTTAAGTTTGGAAGTTTGGAAATACTAAGCTAGTGTATTGTGTAACGTTTGACCTTTGACCTGGCTGGTCATGGGCATTGTTTTAACCTAACATCAGAGGCTGGAAACGAAGCCCAGTGTTCAGCGCTGACACCGCTCAGTCCTTGCAGTGCGTGTGTCTCTCATCAACACCTGAGTTCAGACGCCTCCATCACACTTACGAGCTCAAGGAGTGTGGTTTTCAACTTGTGAAGCACATCACACACACAACCCGCTGAATGTTAGGCGTACTAGCATTTGTCATTTATGATTTAGATACATATTTGCTCACTTTATTGCAAATATGTAAACATGTATTAAATTTTGCATTTACATTAGTGTTGCTTTTTGACCTAATTAAGTCTGTTGTGTTTGAAATCTGCTGAGACGTCTGCTAAATGCACTATATACTGACACTTGTACGTCATGTTTTTAAAAACATTACTTTTGATGATGAAGGTACAGAACATTTAAAATATGTTAATTCTTGAATGTGCCCTTCTATAACGCATGGCAAACTATATCATTTTTAAACATTTCATTTGGATTAAAAGTTTCATTTACAAAGATGACGATTAGGAACTATAAAAACAATATTTGAAGCAAATATTTTTAATATGCTTTTAAGATTTAAAGTCACTTAAAGTGCATATTCACAACAATTAATCACATCCTATTTTGTCAAGGCTCATTGACAACGACTAGTCTGTGTAAAGAAAGCCATGCTCCATTTCAGACTCTTGTTTCTTGTAAACAAACTAACAAAATAAAAGTAGTTATTTGTCTCTAGTTGTTTGCTAGCCCATCTCTATGTCTGTAGAAGTGATTTTTGTCGATGTGCCTGTAGATGTAGTGTTTTAGACAGGAGGCAGGAGACAGACGTGATGAGATCTTCACACTCACCTGAGGTGTCTGATCTCCACACACACTTTCGCTTGCTCTCGTTTCTTTCTTTGTCTTTGATGTCTCTCTCTCACACACACACACACAGAGCACGAGCTCCTCTCTCATTCTCCCTGAGGCGCTGTGATATTTTCAGCGTTAATGAAGTAAAAGCTTTCTCCTCCAATATGCCGTATCGCTCTCTGTGTCACATGGACAAGAAATGACTCAATGAATTCAAGTCATTTATTCTTTCAAATATCACAAAACAACGCTAATGACATTCATAAAACAGACACAGCTCGGGATAATACGGTCAGCTTATTTAATGCGGCTTTCCTTATAAAGCCCAGATGCCACATTTCTGGAAAATAAGGTGGAAAGCATGAAGACATCTGTTGAGTGACTCATCGGAGGTCTGAGAGAGAACAGAGCTGGAGACGCATGTGATCAGAGCGAGGTCTTTCTGGGGGCAGCACCGCTGATGTCTGCCCTACTCAACCTCTCCAGGACAGTGCTTCACCAGACCCCCTTCTTTCCTTCATTTAGTGAATGTGCACTTGTAGTGTACTACAAATCTTAAAAAAGACGTATTGTCAGGTAATATACTATACTTTGAAATAAAAGGCCACTTAAGTGACTCACTTCCATGACTGTTTTGGTGCTTTTCCACTGCATAGTACGGGACGGTACGGTTCAGTACAGCTCACTTTTGGGGGGTTTTCCACTGGGAACAGTACCTGGTCCTTTTTTTAGTACCACC
>JAUMHQ010000059.1:28405285-28416560 GCA_032361165.1 Enteromius paludinosus
ACAAGTTGCTGTCTAATATAACACCCAGACTTTTGACTGTAGTCTAGTTTGTAAATTGTAACTCAACAGATTTTGTGATTTATTGTTTTTGGTCCAATAAGTAATATATCTGTCTTATCTGAGTTTAATAGCAGAAAATTATTCGTCATCGAATCTTTTATATTTTTTTACACACTCTGTTAACTTCGATAATTTAGACGTTTCATCTGGACTTGTTGAGATATATAGTTGAGTATCATCAGCATAACAATGAAAATTAATAACCTGCAGATCAGGTTTCACTGTCAAGTTAACGAGTCAAGTGTCATCATTGTACAGTCTACATCAGGAGTGGCGAACGTCGGTCCTGGAGAGCCGCAGCCCTGCAGAGTTTTGCTTCAACCCAAATCAAACAGGACACAGGCAGAAGTGCACTGTCTGTGCATTTCAGGAAGTTTTTATGAGCACACTCAAACACATTAATTTTACAGATGTCTAGAAGTGGTTTATTCCCTGTTCTTCCACTGTGTCCTTCTTTGTTCTCTTGAAGTCTGGAGGCACTTGACAAACAGAGAGTTCATTCTCTCTGGCTCAACCGTTAGGACACAAAGAGAATAAAAGAAACAAGGCTACTGTCCCATCTGAGAATATGATAAAGGTTTGAAAGAGGGTCCAGGAACTGACTGTGATTCCAACACACATTAATTGGTCGTTGGGCTAGCAACTCCATCCTGACAGTTACTGCCAGCATTGTGTTTTTCTTTGTACCACTGCTTTATCTATTCTCTTAAACCTTTGAGCTTTTGTTTCATGCCTACTACTCATTTATTGTGAGAATATAGTTGTGATCAGAAACTTATTCACACCGTAACATAAATATATTTAAAATTAAAAAGTGATTTCATATATATCATTATTTTTTGCAGCTGAATTGTCACAGTGCAGTTTATTGAATGACATCAGTCAGAGCCTCGTAGTTGAACTGTGAAGGCTCCAGAACTAATCTTTAATTTCCCCTAATTAGTGGACTTACATATGCCAAGTAAACGCCTAGAATATAAGTTTCTGTTCCTGTTCCTATTACTGTTATGTTTTGATCATCTCACTTGTGTTTGAAAGTCACTTTGTGGTCTTTGAGTTACGAGTTAGTCAAACTGTCATCACAGCAATCTGCATTTGCGCCTAATCGAGATTTCATTATTAAACATGCATTGATGACCAGGTATTGTGAGCAGCAGCTGATTGGCTGAAAAATGTTGTGCAGTGAAAGTTTCAACAAATCAACTCTCAGCTCTCAGAACATGCTGTCCTTCCAGCTACAACAGTTCAATGGACATTGAGGACGTGTGGGTGTATCGAATGTGTGTTCGGTTTCTCGGGTTTTACTGCTCAAAAGACACATGCTTTGAGAAATCAGCTCCATGAGAACTTCGACACTGAAGTTTAAGAGTTAGCGCTAGAAGTTTGATATGTGAATCTTTAAGATGATCAATTGAAGAAAATCTCCCTGCGGTGACTATTTGTAAATGACAAAGCCGTTCTGTGATTGGTGCTGGTTGGTTTATGAGTTTGGAAATAAGCCGTTTGTCATAGACGGGTCGAGGCTCCTCTGGACGTCCCTGAATGACCTTAACCTTTGACATGCTGCATCAATCCTCAGACTCTTTCTGTCCTTGTTTGCTCTGAAGCTTTCAGCTCTAAACAGTAACCCAGTGTTGATGTCTGATTCTGGTCTCTTATATAACCCAGCAATGTGCGTTACACAATCACCCGGTATTAATTTTTCATAACATGATTCTTTGAAGTCATAATTTGATAGGCCGTTTAAGTGTTTTGCAGTTTGTGTGGCGTGTTCTCCAGGCGTGTTCCCCGGGCTGTTCGGTGTCACTGACGTAGGAACACAAGGAGCATCGAGATCCTTGTCTCACTGAAACACAAAAAAAAACATTTCATCATGGTTTTGCTGAACTCAGATCACTGATACAGATGGAAACTATACTATGGACTATACCGTCTGTTGATGAATAAAACTCACTTTTACTGCACAGCTCAGGACAAGTCACATTTTCCAACTGTTTTTGACTGAATCTGTTCTGACTAAACATCGTTACATTGTCTTGTCACGCTGGTGTCAACGCAGCTAGTCCGCTCGCTTTGATTATGTGATTATGTAATAAGTGTATTGCTAAGAAAATCATTTAGACAACATTAAAGGAGATTTCCTCAATATTTTTAGATTTTTTTGTACCCTCAGATTCCAGATTTTTAAATAGTTGTATGACTGGTTTTGTGCTCCATGAGCATATATTGTTTATTTTGTGGTATGTAAATATATCTGCTTGTACAGTAGCCTAGTACTTAAATGTTTACATCTGAAGTATCTGTCACTGTAATAAACTGTAATTCAGATTTACTGTAATCTGATTCAACTGTAATTTGCATTGTAGCATTTGACCTGAATCAGATTTAGGACTACCAATGGAAGTGCCAGATTCCATGTGGTTTAGCTAGTTTCCACATTGTAATAATAATAAAAGTAATAAAGATTTGGGCCCCTCTTTTCTTACAAAACTGGTCTCATTAAAATATGTGAGTCAGTGAAGTGACTTGTGGCACCATACTTGGAATTTATGCTCTGCATTTAACCCATCCAACATGCACACACACAGCAGTGAGAAGTGAACAACCACACACACACACACACACCATGAACACACACCCGGAGCAGTGGGTAGCCATTGCTGCGGTGCCTGGGGAGCAGTGCCTGGTATTCCTCAGTCGTGGTATTGAAGGTGGAGAGAGTGCTGGGAATTCACTCCCACCACCCACAATCCCTACCAGACCTGGGACTCGAACTCGAAAACCTTTGGGTTACAAGTCCAACCCACTATCCATTACACCACGACTGCCCACAATATGTAAAAATGTATAAATATGTACTTCTCTGCACCTTTTTTGCAACACTTTTCTTACTGACATTACTGTACATTTCACCGCAGTTTCAAAGTGAATTGTCCAATGAGTGGTGCTAAAACATAGGGTTAATATGTGAACCCTGGAACATTTTTATTACGTTGCTCTAGGTCAGGGGTGCCCAACCCTGCTCCTGGCGATCGACTGTCCTGCAAAGTTTCCAACTGTAATCAAATCTAATCAGAGCTAAACTTTGCAGGACAGTCGATCACCAGGAGCAGAGTTGGACACCCCTGCTCTAGGTACTGTATGTATTGCAGCAGTTCAGAATTGAAATATCCGTGGACTGTTGCTTAAAGTTAATGTGCTATCATGTTGGAAATATGCCCAAACCTAACGCTAAATCTACCCAATTGTGTCAACAAATGAAAAACTGATATTAAAAACTCTTCGTGTGTCGCTAGAAAGAGCACCAAGGTACATTTATGCCATGAAACCAGGTAGTTCATGCAGTCTGCATGTTGCCATAGTTAGAAACTATAGACCAGACGTACATTTTTCAAAAGCAACTATGGTAGCAAGTTTTGTTGATCATGTCCATAATGATCAGCACAATATATTAAGAGCAGACAATATTTAGGAGTGTGTTATTACTAACAACACAGACACACAAAGTCTATCGCCAAAACAGCCCAAATCTTCACTTATGATTACACTAACAACATTTGAATCACATGGGCAGCAAACAAAATTTACATAGGTTACTCTAATTGTTCATTCTTTTTTGATGCCCCCCATTCACTTCAGAGGATACACAGGTGAGGCAGTGATGCAGTGCTACATTTCCCCAAATCTGATGACATTTGGCCCTTACGATGCAGGAAGTGCCGACCACACACACACACATGCTTCAATCTGCTCTTAATTTGAGGATCATTAGCACTAGCTATAGTGAAAATGAACTGTAGATGTACTGCTGTCTCTCATATGAAGGTCCAGCAGACATTGTCCCTAAGTCACAGGAGTGAAGAACTTAAAGGACTCAAGCCGTTGATATTCAGAACACAATCGAAGAAGAATATTGTGTGGATCTGAGCAAGTCGTGCAGGTCGATCATGTCGAGTCATGCATTTAATATATTTTAATACAGTCAGACCAGGTGTCGTGTCTTATGAGAATTACTGGCTTATTCTCTCTGTTCTGTGAATCATGTTTAACTGTGTAGGAAGAGAAGATAAAAGTCTACGATAAAAATAAGGAAAGCGTGGGAACAGCGTCCGCTGGGATTGTGAGCTGGTATTATTCAGGAGCGAGCGAGACACGTGTGTGATGATGTTTGATCAGTTTTGTTAGCACCACACACTTCATCAGTCTGGGATCTGGAAGCATCTTTCCCATTTCTGAAGCTGCTAACTCAAACTGGTAAGACTGGTAAAACTTTCATAGATTACTTTAACTTTGTACTTTAACTAAATTACTTGATAGTCCAGTATATCAAATATAGCCACTTATGAAGATTTAATATTCTTCAGAGACATTATTGTGTCAGATGTGTAAATCACTGAATAGATCAAAAGCTTAGAAAATGTTATTACAGTCAATTGTTTTGATTTTATACAATTATAAAATCTATACCCCTGGTTTCACAGACAAGGCTTACGCCTAGTCCTAGACTGTTTCAACTGAAGTAAACTGATATTAAAGTATATCACTGGATTTGTTTTGTATCAAGATGCACCTCAGTAATTGTCGAAGCATGTTTATAAAAAGTACTTGAATGTTATAGAACTATGGCCTAATACTGGCTTAGTCTAAGGCCTGTCTGTGAAACTGGGCCTTAGTGTTTAGTGCAATTGTTTTACAATGTTTTTCTCTCTTTGTCTATACACATGTAAATGGGCATGTCTGGTTGCTGTGTCTAGTCTTGCTCTTTTCAGCATTAGTTCTGACAAACACATCTGCTTTGATAAGTTTCGGCAAAAATGCTGCATCGAAAATTCTGATGATATTCGTCCTGGAGTGTACAAGCCTTAACCTTTACAAATGATTAAGCATATAAATTGTTGGTTTGTTGTTCACACACAAGCACACAGACATTATTCAGTATGGCTTAACTTTGCGAGATGCATACATTTTTTTTAGATGTGCCCTAACAACAAAAGACAATACTTTATTTAATCTTTTTTTATAAGAAGTGTGCTGTGCAAACTGAAGCTGTTGTAAAAATATTTTACTCATAAGAATGTCTAAGGGTGCCAATAATTGCATCCAACGTGTATTTCAGAAAACAAGCAAACAAACAAAAATATTTATTTCCTAATAATTTATTTCTCCTCATTTTAAATTCCTATTATCCAATGAAAGGTTAGATTTTTGTGAATTGTTTTAAATAAAAGATCAAAAGGATTAACAACGCAGATTAATTGACTGTATGTAGTCACACTGCACTGAAAACTCTAATAAGTTGACTGAACTAGATTGATTGAGTAAACTCGTTGCCTCAATTTAATTGAGTAATGTAGTCTCCCGAAACTTGTATATTTAAGTTTAGTTAACTTGGTGGTTTTGTTGACTACACTTAAATCATTCAGTTCACCCAACAAAGCACTTATTTAATGTACTTAAACTATTAAGTTAACTTGTTAATGATTCATGATTTAAGTGTACTTATATATTCAAGTTAACTCAACATGGAAATGTAACTGAACAATGTACTTATTTTAGACTGCAAATATTGTGCACACTAAACAAGATTTTTTTTTTTTAAATAAAACAATGACCAGGGGCCTGTTCCATAAAACAAGTTTACCAAATAAGCCAGGCTTATGGCAGATAGTCTGACTTATTTTAATATAAATAAAAATGACACCAATATATTGCATTTATTCCACTTTTTTCTTCCCTAAAGTTGGAATAGAATAACTCTTCCTGTCACACGCACCAGATCGTGAGGGCACTAGGACCCGGGAGTTCCTCACGCGGGTATATAAACAGGAAGTAGGTATCTGTAAGGCACCAGACATTAAGCTCATGGCGGCTTATCAGTCCGGTTCCCCAAACCATCTCTACCATCTCGTCTCACGTGAGTACCTGTGTTTATTACCTTTCTGTGTGCGTGTGAGAATTCCTTGGTGGGAATCTCTACTCCCTGTTGGAGCGTTCTTAGATTAAACCGCGTGATTATCCTGCTCACTCGCGCTCTTCCGCGTTTGAGTTTTCCCTCACGCTACACGGGGACATCCTCGATCATTCATTGCCTGTCTACCTCCGTGACACTTCCACTTCCTTTTTCCTGTGCTTACTGGCATGTGTTGGAAACAAATAAAATTGTTTGCAGGGAGCTGAGGCACTCAGGGCCTGAACTACTTTCAAATGTCAGTTTACAACAAAAAAATACACAGACAATATATACAATAATTTTAATAAATTTCAACAGTGTTTTATGTAATTTCAAACGGTTTCCTTTAAAATGATACCAATCTTTTGTATATACACCTCTGCATGTGGGTATGGGAAGCTTTTGAATTTTGGTAGGCCAAATGCAGGGGGAATTCCCCAAAATAGCCGCAGAGTGTAAGAGGTTAAGGTGTACAGTCAAAACTATATTTGTGCAAACTACCTTTTTTTATTTATATTTTATTTTTTTAAAGGATAAATTATTATTTTTAGCTCACAACACTTGAAATCTTAAGTTTATGTATTTTGATGGTAAATAAGTTAAATTAACCAATAAGTAATATTGTAATAAGTAATATTTAGTCAACTGGACTTTTTTAAAAGATTGAAAAGAATATTTAAGTAGAAAGTATTTAAGTTGCTCCAGCTGGTCGTGACAGAAACAAACTTACAAACAAATTTTATTTTATTCATTTATTTTTTTCACAATGATTATGAACACAGAAGTCAATCATATAGGTTTGTACTGACATGATGACAGAATGATTGTTTTTGGTTGAAGTTTCCCTTTAAAGGCGGTGTGGAGTTTCAGGGCAGGAAGCTGCTGGAGTCTCAGATCTATTAGCGTGTTTAGAGATGATGATGAATGACTCTGGAAATCAGCCGTGAGGATTGTGATTATATCTGCAAGACATCTGTGATTCTGGCTTGCACTGAAACCGTATCCACAATTATTGTGTTTCCCTACAAAAGTGTTATGAAACTGTTGACGGTCATGAGACTTCACTGACTTCGAGAAGCATTCTGTGATGTCATGACTTTGTAAACAAAGTCTGACTAGTTTAAGACACGGCTGTTTTATGGGCAGCTCTATAGGGCATCTGTGCATAAATCAGAGGCCCAGTCATTAAGAGAGTCGAGTGGCATCATGTTCAAATCGAAGGAAAATAAACTACAGCCTGACGGTAATAAAGTATCTATTGGCCTTCACAGAGTGATTCAGTCATTACTCACGAACATAAATAACCACCAGACCAGTTGCTCGTCCGGCGTCCTCTTAAAGAGCACAAACACAGGATTTCTCCAGGTAAATGGACACTTACAGTATATGGTTTGATAACCTGCAGTTACCATGAGCCACCCAAAGAAAACACATTCTGTAAAGTTTCAGGACTTTTGTGTGTCTTGTGATGATGCCAACACATTTTACAGTAAACTATTGTTTTAAAGTATATTAATGTACATATCTAGAATATTTTTTGCTCTATAAAATATGATTAGTTGTTTTACTTTGATATATTTAATATACAATTGTATTATAGCAGTGGAGAATTAAAAGCACAGTATGTTTTCAAAATGCCACCAGGAATCTCAAAATGGTCAAACATTGGCTAATTTGTCTGGTTGTAATTTGTCTGTTTTGAAATGCACGGCTTCTTCATGACACTTCCTGAATAAATGTCCAGTGGGGGCGCTAAAAGTGTGTTTACTTTGATCTGAAACACATAAAAAGTAAATGTTTCAATGCTTTTAAATTATCTTGTTTTTATTAATGCTATTGCTTTTTTTTATGTATGCTGCACTTCAGAAAATATATGTCCAGTAGTGGCACTAAAAATGTACATACAGTAAACCTGACCTAAAACTTAAACAATAAAGCAAAGGCCAGATAAAAACAAAACAAACCTTGCTTCTACAAGCACTTTTATTGTGACTTGTGTTTGATGATACTTGTACCCGAGAGTGCTTCACATCACAAGTGCAGTGCTATACCAGGTGCGCTATCGAGCAAGTTTACCATGTCAGAAAAGACAAATGTATGGAGCTGGGTATGTGATGCAAACATCACATTGCAAAAATATTGAGCTCTTAACATAGTATATGCATAATATATCTTAACATAGCATGCAAGGAGCCACATGAAAGTACGTTTTCCATCAATCAATAATCTGACCCTGTAGTTACTACGGGTATTATTTTTTGGAGTTTTGTAAATGTGTTTTGTTTTTTCTTCAGTGAGGCTATTTTCATCATGTCTTTGTGATTAATTGTTTTGCAAACAATGCAAGTGCAAAGTGCAATTAATCTGCTTCATTTAATTGATAATATCATAAGCTTGATAGAGAAGAGAAGAATGCATGGGTTCATGTCTCTGAGAGTAACCCAGTCCCTGCCTGAGCTTCTAGACGACGACAGATGGCGCCCTCAGCCTTCTCTGATGGTTTCTTCTCCCTGAAGGGCATTACATCATAAAACAGGCCACAGCTCGTGCTTCTGCCACATTGTGTTTTCCCATGCAAAGTGAGAAAGCATGTGGGAGAGACTCGAGATCCCGGCGCTGAAGCTGCTAGAAGGTACCAAGGGACGTGACATTTCAGCGTGAGCCGTATCAGTTGTGTTCGGGTGCCATCTTGAAGACATCTGGAGCTGTAATGCCATTTGATTAAAGAGCACATTCAAAACAAAACCTCAGAGAAAGCTCCTCCGGTGGCTCCGAGTCATCTCCTCTTTTCACTAGGCTTGGCTCCGTTTGAGCTATGGTGAGTGTAGGATCTGAATGCTCTTGGCCGGCACTGAGGCCTCTTCATCTTCCCATCTCACTCTCGGACATCAATAGATCATCCCGGCCCGGCTAGATTGGGCTGAGAGAGAGATGGGGGCCGGATTGCTGTAGCGGTAGATTCACAGAAGTGTCTCATTCATCACGTCGCCCCTCTGGTAATCAAATGTGTCCTGCGGTGCACTGAGGTACATCTTCACTCGACCATGTAGACGAGGCAGTGCTTAGCAGGGGTCAGAAGCCGCTCGAGGGCCAGGCACACAGGCCTGATCCGACTGGGGCCACGCTTGACAGAAGAGATCATGCAGACGCTGGTGAAGTCTCATGTCTGTCTTGTTAAGACACAGATGGATGTGTCTGGCCCAGAGAGCGGGAATATGGATTGGGTCGCCCAGCATCTGGAAAAAAACGCCTCATATAAACAATAATTTAGCATTCATTTAATATGCTAGGTAGGTGAGATTATGGTGTTTGCCCAGTCAGAGTCATTCCTGCTAAACCTCTGAACTCTGTAGAATTCTGAGTCTGAATTTCATAAATGTGCTGCAGTCAAGATCACAGACTTCATAATCTATCATATGTATATATATAGAAACCTATCAGAATATGTATTATTAGACAGACTTTTGAGTGTTTTATAAAGACACAAACAGCACAAAACCTCCCAGAATTCATCAGGTCCACTGATACTGACTGATGTTCAGGGTTACAAATCGAATTTGACAACAATGACTCATGACTTGATATAGAAAGACTCAAATTTTTATTTATTTGATAATTTTTCTGCTTTCAGCATTGCAAAAAGTGTCAATCATGTTTCAGATGCAGTTTTAACCTAAGCAAATTTGTTAATGTTTTTTTTACTACAGTAAAAGAAGCGCTTAAGTTAGCTTCAGATATTAAAGTTTTGTATTTTTTAAATGCATACACTAGTTGATCATAAATGCAACTCGGAATAAGTCATTTATTTCTGTGATGCGCAGGTTAATTTTCAGCATCATTACTCCAGTGTCACATGATCATTGTGATAAACTGATTTACCGCTCAACAAACAATTCTGATTATTATCAATGTTGAAAAAATGGTTGTGAATTAAAAAATCCTACATACGTGAGATTTCTGTTTAGCCTCATATTTTCACTTTTAGGAAATGCTACTTTCAAATCTGAAGTCACAAACCAAGATTCTGCAATACAATCACATCAAACAGGAAGAAACCACCTAGCAACCAGTCAGAAAACCTTAGCAACAGATCAGAAGCACAACTCCCATTTTCTTCAGCAGATGTAACTCGTGTCTTATTAGGTGTTGAACCTAATGTGGGCGAGTAAGGCTGGATTACTCTCTCTCGTTCTCTCTCTCCTGTCCTTTTCGCAGATCTGTGGGAACATGGCCTGCTCCAGTCAGGATCGTCCCACAGAAGAGCGGAAGTCAAGCACGTCTCCGAGCTTCTTCCGCGAGTCTGAGGAGCCGCTCGCGAGTGTAATTGGTCTCTTGACATCAGCGTGTGGCCCATTAGCATGTCTTTGAAGCAGCCGACCCACATTAGCTTCTGAAACAAAGGCCTGACAGAAAACGACGATTAGCAAGCGCTCCTCGCATCAGTCATCGCACCTTTAATGTGTCTGAGAGGATGGAGATCCAGTTGTGCTGCTCTTGCTGATTGAATCAGCTGATGATACCAGCCCTAATGAGTTCTTAGGCATCTGAGGTCATCGCAGCTTTTATGTCTGTCGTAATTAGCGCTGATTAGTGGCCGCTCACAGTGTTTATACGTTTGTACGCACTTGGACATGCTGATTTCACCAGCCACCAGTGTTTCTGTCTGTGTTCACTGAAAAGAAATTCTTAAATTCAGAAAAGCATACTACCCTGTTTAAGAAACAACATATGCTGGTTAGGCATGTTTCGGAGTTGGGATGCTGGTTTGAGCTGGATTTGTGCTGTTTGAGCTCTTATCATGTGGTTTCTGTGTCAAGACAGTGTTTTTGAAAGACCAATATCAGTAAACACATTATTAATAAAGCATACTATATTTAGACAAGCAGCGTTCATAACAAAACACTGTTTTCCATATGAAGCTTTTCTATGGGAGGAACTTTGTATTCTGGACTCATCTGCTTGTCTGCACAGAGGATGATTTATTGGTAATGTGTTTACAGAGTTTGGTCTTTAAAAACAGGTTTAAATGAATTAAGCTATGTTCAAGCTATTTCATGTGTTTCTTTATGGAAGGGACGGTATATTTCACATTCTTCTCCTTTCTGGAGGAGATTCACAACGTTAAAAACTTTGATTTGAAACAAAAAGTAAATGAAAACCAGAGAAAAAGACAAAGACATAAGACTTTTAATTTAGGCAAAGAACCAAATTCTGATAAAGCTTTGTGAAAAAAAAAAAATTTAAAAAAAAAAAAAAAAAAAAAAA
>JAUMHQ010000059.1:28435396-28459372 GCA_032361165.1 Enteromius paludinosus
GGATAGGCTACATAATATTTTAGTTTGCTACAAGCAGGATACACACAAAGCACGTTCAACTCAGACACGCAGACGGTTGTAGTAATAAACACCATTACCATTCGCGCTTCCGTGCTAAATGCGCATCTCGTGAAAAGCATTTTGGGGGCCCGGCAGTTGCCTACCTTTGCCTAATGGGTAAGTCCGCCCCTGAGTGTAGATCTGATTATGCATTTGACACAGACAGACACATGTAAAGTGAAGTTCGCTCTCATTGTTTATAGCGTCCCAGAGTCAGGATCACACACTCCGGTGAATCTGGAGAACAAACATCCAGTTAGTTTCTAGTTTAAACTAAAGCGCTTGCCACAGGATCCTTCCCGCGCACAGGGTATTTTTATTATGGTGTTTGAGACGCTGCACCTGCACGAAGCGCTTGGCTTCGTCTGGAGTCCTGTGGGCTTGTACTTTCACATCTCACCCAGTTATTTTTAGTAAATGGATTCTGCTGCTGCGGCGCGAGCGCCAGTGTGTGTTTCAGTTGGAAGGCGCATGTCGTTTCGGGAGTGTGTGTCGCTCCCGTGGGAAATAAAAGCTCCCCAGTGCTGACACAGGCTTAGCGGATACTATTGATCAAATCCAGGATGAGCTGTAACCGCCAGAGATCCTGCTCCAGTCCTGCTGCATTTTCCATCCCAGCGCAGATTAATTGACGGATCATTATGCGCGTTTGAACACTGACGGTAATCACATCAGTCCAATCAGTCGCGAGATCTCTTGTGTGTTGTGTAAGTACTGTACTCGCATTACGTCATCGCGACTCGGAACTTCATCCTGTCAGAAGTCTGCGTCATTTTTCTTGCGGTATAATTACTGGTTACGCATCGCAGCCTTTCGCCTCTAGAGAGAGGAAAAACACTGAGACACTCTTTTTTTTTCTGTGACCGCCAGCCTTTGTTTATTGGTCGTTAGGAATTAATCATTGTCAAGTTATTCTTAAGAGCCAAAATAATGAGACAATGACAAAGTGGCCGCAAATTGCTGCCTCTACATATATATATATATATATATATATCTGAAATGAGGTTAGCCTTACCGCTGTAAATGAGCACCGCCACGAAGGGGAAGCACACCATGCTTCAGATTCATCTGAACATATCTGTTTATATAACTTCAGTGTGTGTGTGGGGCTATGAGGACCCAGTAAGGTTCGTTAGCTAACTACATTAGTTAATATGAACTAAGAATAAACAATACTTCTATTACTAGTTAATGCTAATTTCAGTGTTTACTATTAAATTCACATTAATGCACTGTGAACTAACATGAACGATGTATAACTGTATTTGTATTAACTAACATTAACACAGATTAATAAACAGTTGGATGAATGTATTGTTCATTATTTTATCATACTAGTTTATGTACGTTGACTAATGTTAACAAACGACACCTTATTGTAAAGTGTTACTAGAATAGCAATACCAGTACATTTGTCCTTGTGGGGACTTTTTCTTCATCCCCATGAGGAAACAAGCTTATAAATCATACAGCATGAACTGTTTCGAGAAACTAAAATTGTTTTGTGTGAGGGGTAGATGTCGTTTTTTTGGGAATATACTGTATATAATACAGTTTGTACAGTATAAGACCCAGTACACCTATGGAATGAACCCATAATGATAGGGGGGTGTGTGTGTGAGCAGGCTGAGACTGAGACGACACGCCAGCTCTTTCTTTATCTCTTTTCTCGACAGTCCCAGCTTTTCTCTCTTGCTCCCATGGGCCTAATTATCCGTAAACGAATCAGATGAAAGTAAGGGGGGGTTTCTTGGAGGACGCTGCCCTGTGAAAAAAGGTAAAAATACAGAGAGCACAAAAGCAGTCGTTTGCGGACGAGGGACGGCCGTAGTTTATGAGTCACGCCAGTGCTGACGTCACAAGCTGCTGGTCTGTTCACACGTCGCTTCGCACCTGCTCATCACGCTATTTTTAATTTGTTTGCAGTGTTTAAATGAGAAAACCAACCGCATGCATTTGGAGACAGGGTTTCCGTTTGTCCCCAGTCAAGGTCCAATGTGAAACAAAGCGAGGTGAAACAAGTTCACAAAATGATTATTTCCTGAGAAGCACAAGCCTAATGATGGGGGGCTTGAATATCTATTTATACCTCAGTCTAAAACTGTGAAAAAATTCAAACCCATGTGTTGTTATGTCTGTTATTTTCACGCTGAGTCAATTAAGCTCAGTGATTGTGATGAGGAAGCATCAATCATGAAGTCGTAGTCGTTTGAATATTGCAAGACCTGTTTAGTACCTATTTAAATAAACATGGCTGAATGTGAAGAAATGAGATGAATCCACGCTGTTTTAGAAGTTCGCAGCATGCAAAACGTTCCAGTTTCACTCCATCAGAAAAAATGGCATTCCGAAAACACGGACAGACTCCATCATCAGCCGTCTAATGAAACTCAGTTTACTGCCGCAGAATATCTTCAATAATGGATCCTTCCAGGAGACAGAGATGCAGAAAGTTCCCAGAACAGAATCTATATTTATGTGCATCTCTAAACCAATCTGAGCTCAAACTGCAGGCTGCGGATGCTGGAGGTTCGCCGGTGTTTTCGTGTGACACTTCTGGGTCGCGTCCCTGAAGAAAAGCTTTCCCAGAATCTGGGTCAAGACTTGAGCGCCAGCATCCAAGCCTGGGAATTCATCCTCTGAAATAGGTGTAAAACTCCATCGTCATGTTTTAGATGTGGCTCATTAGAGAAATGCTCTTCTGTGAATCACATCAAACCACAGAACGTTAACACAGCATCTAATTCCCAGAGAATTCGCCACATGTTCTCGCCCTCACGTCACGTTTCTCTTTTTTCTGACTCGAGACTTGTTTATTTTATGTCCCAGAAAAGCGTGTTTCTCAGAAAATGGAGATGTAGCATAGTTTGAACACCCTGGCATGGTTTGGCTTACATCTCTAATGAGAGGTCCTGGTTTCTCGCTGGTGTTTCTGCTGGGTTCCTCTCATTTACCCAGAATGCTCACCCTCTTTAAACAGTTTAGTGGTCGTCTCAGTGGAGACTGATGAGAGGTTTCACTAAACAGAAATGCCTAGTAGTGGAGTCATTTGACTGAGAGCTTGAGTGAAATCCTGGCATCCAACTGAGTTTGAATAGAATTGGAAGATCTTAAACCGTATGCAAACATAAAAGAATAATCCCTAACTTTTGAATTCTGGATTGGGATCCAGGATTTCTGCAGGTCTTAAAAAGTCTTAATCAGAGCAGAAAGTCTTGAATTCATTCCTGGCATTACAGTAGTGCACAAAGTCTTCTCCGTGTTTCAGTTTTGTTTTTATATACACACATCCTTTACTTGAGAAGCAGATGTAACCTATGACACCCTGTTTTCAGAGAAATTGAACAAAATTAAGTCCGTTTCTGATTAAAAAAATCTGTCAGTGGGAAGGAAAATATGTTTTCCATTTGAATTAATTATGACCTTAATAATAAAACAAATGTTATTATTGCTTTTGAAATAAATGTTTATTAATATCAGATTCTTTAGACATACTGGAACAATCCTGTTTAACTTTTTTGATGGTCCCTTTAACACATTCTGCTGATTAATATTGCACTTACATATCTACTAACTCTAGAGTATTAGTAGACCGGTAGGGTTAGGGTTGGAATAAGTTGACTTCTAGTCAGTAGAATGTCACAAAATATTCATCAGACAGTGTACTAATATTCGAATGAGAGTTAGTTGACTTGTCGTGCACAGTTACTTATTGTCAACAGAGTATTTATCAAAATAAAGTGATAGCAGCATTACTTTTTATAATGTGATCTGATTTATGAAACACTTAAGAGATCTCAACACTACTCACTAATACCCAAATGTGAGATACTTAAGAACTTGTGTAAGTCTCTTGAGATATGAAAGACAAAGCCTCTGAGGTCAGTGACTGTGGATGCTTTGAGACAGAGACTGTGACTGTGTGAAGTTTGAGATGCGTGTGAATGACCTCTCCGTGACTAGCTTTTATTTCTGCTTTATATTTGGGCTCCACAGCTGTGGCCTAATTCACTCTTCTCTGGCGGCGGATTTAACGCTGATCCTCACACTGCCAGAAATGCCTCTGAACCAAATGGCATCGGCACGGATCCAGAGATGCCACAGGCACAGAAACACACATCCACCTGCAGACTGGAGCGCCTCGATTACACCTGTTAGCAGAAGCCGAACACTCAGTCAAACCCTCTAAAGACCGTCAGACACACCAGTCTCATCACAATCACACAAACCATTATAGCATCAGTCAGCCGACAGAAAGATACAGAACCCACAGCGATGACTGTACAAACCTTGAGTAATGCCTCTTTGGCCAAATCTTAGCACTAGACAGTTTCTACGCTGTTCTTAAGGTAGGTTCTAGTTTTAGAATTAATATTTTTTTCTAGTTTTAAGTATTAATCTTAATATTTTAATTTCAAATTCTTACATTTGATTTAGAAATTTAATTATTATGAAGTGATTATAGGCTATTTTATCAAATTAAATCATTTACACGGAAAAATACAACTGTATTTAATAATATTATAAGATTCTTTATTTTTTAAATAAACAAACAAGAAATTATTGTATAAATGACACTTCAATGAACGCTACTGTCACGTTGGCTGAGAGACGAGGGAGCGTGTGGATTTAAATGCAGGCTTTTATTTAAAGCACACAGAGCGTAAACAGACAGGCCGGGTCAATACCGGCAAACATAAGTGTCAGAGGCGAGGCTGAAGCGTAAACAAAGTCCGTAGCGTGGGTCTTGCGAGGGGTAAACAATGATTACACAGATGAAAAACACGACAGGGAGACAGTACACTGAAGCGTGACAAACACTAACATATCCAGGGTTTAAGTTCACGTAAAACTGGGTCAGTGGGTGGAGACTAGCAATGAATAACTATGACAACAGACAAGGGGGCGGAGACAAGAGTCCAAGAATGAAAACAGACACAAACACACACACAGTTCATGAAGAGCTGGAGTGCCGTCCAGAACTGGGCTGGCACATCCAGCTCATGGTTACAGCTACTAGTGTTTAATAAGTGAGTCATTGAGTCATTTATTCAAATGATTCATTCAGACAGCAGATTCATTCGATATTTATGCATGGGCTAATACAACTTTAATTCCAATTTGTTCAAATCACTGAATCATGCAGCAATGAATAGATTGGATTGAGATGAGCTATGATTTCGCCTAAAAGTGAGTGACCACATAATATTGTATTTGCCTTTTAAACTGTTTATGTAACTATTAAACAGTCGTAATAGTGTTAATTTGGTTAATTTATTCTAGACAATTCATGTACGATCATATATCATCATATTTAAATGTAACATTTTTATAAAAAACTTTTTAAAAACGGTGTTCTCGGTGGTGGTTAGAGCGTCGCTGTCACGCCGTAGGCGTCTTCTTTGTATGTTTCTTGGTCCATGTGCTCTATGTTTGTTTACACACCCGTTCCCTCGTGTCTTCTCCCAGTCTGTAACTCCACCCCTTGACATAAGTGTTCTTTCTCCACCAGCTGTGTGTTCCAGGTGTCCCTCGTTAGCTCCTTAATGTTTGTGTATTTAATCCATGCCCCATGTGCTGTATCTTTGTGAGTCTTTAATGAAATGTTGAACGTTTCCTGGTCAGTTGTTAATAAATGTTGACTTTACGGAACCCTCTGTCTCCAAGTCTCTGTGTCCCTGAGCGGTGAGGCCGCAATGTCACCTCATCGTGACAGTCGCTAAGACATTGTCATGTAGTTTCCAAGGTGTTGCTAGGCATTTTGAAGGCTGATCTAGAGGCGCTGGCATGTGGTTGCTAGGGTGTTCTTCAAAGTTGCTATGCAGTTGGTGATTTTAGTGGTTGCTAGGCAGTTGGAAGGTGTCATAAGTGGTTGCTAGGGCATTGTTGACAGATGGACAGTAGCGAAGTGACTTCTGAAAGCAATCCTATGAAGGCAATTAAGAAAGAATGGAATCCAGCAATGAAGCTCGTCAGGAATCAGGCGGCAGAGCAAAGTGTGAGATCTGTAGTGAACACAGCAAACTGTGTGTAATTGCCTTTATCAAGAACAGTGCTGATTATGAGCCGCTCGTTGGCAAACATTCGTAATGAGGTCATAAAGCCAGTCGAACATGAGTCCAGCTGAATGTGAATAAAAGTATTCAGGATGAATGGGAATGTACTGAACAAGCTCTCTGACAACTACTCTGATAGTCAGTCTGAGCTCAACAACACAAACGTTTTAAAGGAACACGCCACTTTAAAAAAATAATAATAAAATAGGCTAGAGTTAAACAGTTTTACCTTTTTTGAATCAATTCAGTCCGGGGAAGGCAGATTTGTCCTATTTGTCCTATTTGAAACTTGACTCTTCGATAGCTACGTTGTGTACTAAGACCAACTTAAAAAGAAAAGTTGTGATTTTCTAGGCTGATATGGCTAGGAACTGTACTCTCATTCCAGTGCGATAATTATGGAACTTTGCTGTGGTACCATGAGTGCAGCAGGCGCAGTGATATTGTCCCCAGCATTTTTAAGCGCTAGGACAAATATCAAAACTCTTTAGTCATTTTTGAGGGAGAAGCTAATGGTCTAATCAGATTTAATAATCTATGCTAAGCTACAGCTGAAAGTGCTATTGTCAGACCCAAAGATCAGCTGAATGGATTCAAAAATGGTAAAACTCAACTGATTAACTCTGTGGAAGTTGGAAAATTAGCCTATTTGCAAAAAAAAAAAAAAAAAAAAAAAAAAGTGGTTCCTTTAACACTGCTCTGGGCAAATAGATAGTTACCAGAAATGTTAGTATTGTTAATTACAGTATAGTAGGACATAATAGTATATAAGGCCTAATATTTAAGGTCAAAGCTAGAAAACAGCGTTAAACACACTGTAAATTATATTTGTTTTCAAAGTATTATTATTGTTTCTCAAATTGCATGGAGTATATGCTGTGTAGAGTGTGTTCTTGTAAATTTTCAGTGCATCCTGAATAATGTCACTTGCTCGTTTTCCTGGTAAAGCTGTGCTAACTAGTATTGTCCTCCCGTAGCTCTCGGGCTGACCAGCGGAGAGACTCGTGAAGACGGAAAGTAGTAAGAGTTTGTTAAAGTGTTAGGTCAAGTTTAAAACGAATGTAAATCGCCTTATTTCTTTTATACCAATATTATCTGTGAGGTATACGTTTCAATTAATAAATGTCTGTAGGCACATTTGTGTCATTTTGTGAGGTTAATGCCTCAGAGAGAGATGATGTGTGGTGCGGTGCACAGCTGTGGCAATGTGTTAACCATGAATTGGGTTTCTTCTCACACACGTGACATGAGATACCTGTGTGTGATGCAATGCTCTGTTATACTGCATTTCTGTGTAATGTTTATGGTTTCTATAACCATGGCATCATGATGGTGTTAAGAAGAGTTGGATTGGTTCATGTAGGATGCCACTGAAGGCCTAGGTGAGAAAAACATGGCCTTCAGTGGCCAGTATATATTGGAACAGAGTTGTTTGTATGATTTTGATTTCTACACCATTGATTGGCCTTTCGTAGTAAAAGAGGACATGACTCATGAACGCTTATGTCAGGAGAGAAAGATGGAGATCTTGAAGTCTTCCTGAAGTCCTGAAGGACAAGTAAGAATCAGCTTTTCAAACGGCAGCTGCCTGATGAAGTGACTGTACAGAGAAAGAGAAAGAGAAAGAGGTGAGGTGTCGCTCAGAGAGAGCAGCATCGGTGAGGAGCAAGTAAATTGAATCCAGTTTGCTGCGGTTGGTAATTAGTCGTTACGGATCAGCGGGAGCGACATTGTTTCCTCTCCCTTGGGATCTGGCTCTTATTCCAGTCTTTCTGAGGAGGAACAGCTTCTGGCTGTTGTTTTATTCTCTTACTGATGGCGTTCTGTGCTCTGTGTGTGTTCTTGTGTTTCAGATGTGTGTCTAACAGAGTTTAACATGACTTCCCAATAACATCCAGCTTAATGTCTCATTTATCGTCCTGTGTGTGTGTGAGTGTGTTCCCTAATGAAGACTGTTCTAGAACTGAACTGACTTTATTAATCTGCCTTGCGTGACACGATTGGTTGGTTTTGTTTAATGCCTGAATGCTATTGGTCAAAAGTCATAGTTTGCTGAACAAGCAGGAATAATTAGTTTATTTGCCAAAAACAGCCTCAAAAATCTCTTAAAACCTTCACTGCCACAGACCTTGTAATCTTAGATAAGTTATAGTCTGTGTCAGTTCATTAAAATGATTAATCGCTCTGTGAAATCCTCACATGTGCATCAGGAGAGGGTGGAGATTGATTCAGCCAATTAGAAAAGAGCTACAGAGTGATGTCATTATGTAAGAGCCCCACCTCCCTCCAAGAGAGTCATGAAGGATTTAAAGATGAAACAAAAACAGTGTTCTGCTTAGAATGTACCATATCATGGGCAGCTTGTGGTTATTGAATGTTAATGATGAAGGTCACACTTTTCCTTAACTACTGTGTACTTACATCAACAAATAAGTACAATGTACTTATTGTGATCATAATGTGTTGCAAAGCACAGGTTTTACACTTTTACACACACACAGTCACAACCAGGTCTATTAATTGACCCCTATAACTAACGGTTCCACCATTAATAACCAGAAATAACTCCACTTCTTAATAATGCATCAGGTAACACACACACACACACACACATTTTTTATTTTACTATATTAGTGAGGAAATGTCATAGAGTCCATTGCTTTCATCCTGAGCTGATATTTGCTCGCCTCATGAACCGTCACACAAACCCCTCTGCACTTCTACACCAGATTTAATTAAAACATTATGTTTAAGTTCCGTCACACTCAACCGTCGTCATTTTGTTCTGCTTTAATACATAATACTGAGGTGCTTCCATTTCTGGAAAAACAACAAGAAAAAATGTAATGGTTAGTTTGTATATTTCTTTTTTTATACTTTATAAAAAAAACAAACAACAACAAAAAAAACATTTTTATTTGTAGTTTATATACAGAATATTCAATCAGATTTGTAGAAATGTTTCAGTAATGTTATAAAAGAGGACAGAAGTCCGCACAGATTAAGAGTTTACAAGCCAAAATAAAACAGCTCTAAACTAACATGTGTCTGCATTTTGATGTGAGAGACAACAGCAGATGGACAAGTGTTATTATGGATTATAAACTTATATTTTGGTTAAAAGCCTCTTAATGATGCATTTGTTCGTGACTGAATTGATTCTCGATCCCTTTATGAGGTGTGTGTCTCTACAGACGTGTGAAGTCATGTGAAACGCTCTGGAAGTGCTTCTTTGGCTCGATGAGATGCATGTTTTAAAGGCTGAGCTGATTGCAGGGTTTCTGTGCTATATTAGTGAGCAGAGTTCTGACTGATGGTGATGTTTTGGGCAGAAGAAGTGCAGGTTTAGACGTGTGAGCACAAACACCATCACATCTGATTTTCTCGCTGCTCTGTGTCTCTCATTTATCTCTGTACACACGTGAGAACACAGTACTGTAAGACAGTATAAATGACATGTCAGATCTTGTGTGTGTGTGTGTGAAATGCCTTGGTGTGTGTGATTAATGGTGGTTCATGTCTGTAATGGGCACCAGAGGGAGCGAAACACTGCACTTCTTTTTATAGAACAACCCCGATAGAGAGAGGAAAGATTCCTGATCCTGCAGTAGGACTGAGTGTGTGTGTGAGAGAGAGAGGGGGAGAGAATCTTCCTTGGTATTTTAATACTCCAAACACACACACACTGACTCAGTTCAAACCCTCGTGAGCCGAGCCTCAAACTGATCCGGTGGAGCTGTGAAGTTAGGTGAAGTTTGCTCAACTATAATTCGACCCGTGATAACCAGCAGTGTTTAACTGAATATTCTGTCCTCAGGTCTCTTAGCACAGTCTTCACATCAGGAGTGAAATACTCATCAGGGTTTAAAACAGAGTTTTACAGAGAAAAATATAGTGTGTGTGTGTGTGTGTGTGTGTGTCATGAACACACTGATGGTGAATCTTACACGTGTAAGTGAGTGATCTTGTTTCTGCTCATGACATTAAATATTCAGACAGCTTTTTGTCGAACACATTATCTGTTTCCGCTCAGACAGACCTCAATGCCATTACAATCCGTTTGACTTTAAAACAACTTTCACTGTCTGTGTGTGTGTGCAATGTTAACCCAACATATATTGCAAGAACATTTTGCTAACATATCTTTAAGTTTTGAAAATGTTTCTTATGAATTTTCTCTGAAATAAGTTTTACTCGGGGGAAGGAGAGAAAAACAAATTAAATGAACATTCTGTTAAACTAAGGTCACGGCCTTTAGGCTCCTTGTTAAGACCTGGGTTCGCGTAGCGATGGAGGCAGACCCAGGGGGGTTACTCCTTCAAGATCATTGAATATGAAGAATGTGAACAAAGTTTGTTCTTTTGCATCAGCAGCACATTTAAGTTTCTGTTTACCATTTCCAATGATCTATTATTACTCCCCTGAAGGCTTGGGTTAAACCACTCAATAGATAGGGTTTACGTTTGCGATGTCTTCATGAACTTTACGAAGCATCAAAGTGTTCCAGGTTTGGACAACACGCTATGAATGCAGACTAAAACTAATTGTTCAGTCTCCACAGATCGTAAGATTCCTCTCAATGATGCCAGAGCTTTATTTATTCCATTGATTTTACTGTGGCTCGGGGGCCTGTGAAGAAAACTGTGCTACATATTGTTTTGAGACTTGGATCCAGGTTTTTTTCTCAGCACAAACCACATGTGAAAGCTCAGGCCACTTCCTTCTGTTCAGCGCCGTGATGTTTTTGGCCTTTACAATCCCATTAATTGTCTCATTGTTTGCAGGTCTGGGAGACTAATTACACAGTGTTCTGCCAATGCCAGGGCCGATCATTTACACACAATTCTCTTGACAAATTAAACTGGGATCAGAGAAAGTCTTTTAGCATCCGTAAACGGTGTGATACATTTTTTAGCTGAACACTTTTGTGTTTGTTCTAGAGAGACTGAACGCTTCAGATCGAGTGGAGCATTTGAACTTCTCTCGATTATTATTTCATGTTGTTATTTTGTATTTATTGTTAACATTCAAATTTAGGTGCTGCACCACTTCAGTGAATTTTTTATGTTTGTTTTCTGAACGTTCCCAGCAGCACACAATGCTGTAAGATTTTGATATGGTCGTCAAACTGACTTTATATAATCGTTTTGTTGTTGTGATTAGAATGCTGTTTTTTAAATTCTAAGAATCTTAAAATGTCTCGTTTTTTTGTTGTTATTATACAATTATTCAAATGCTTCAAAAACATTTTTGGAAGATTAATCAAAAACAAATAATATCAAAGAAGGTATGAGAATGTATGCCAACCATTTTCACCAATCCTCTGTTTATTATATAGATCAGTGTGTGTGTGTGTGTGTGTGTGTGTGTGTGTGTGTGGTGTTCCTGGCGTATGACAGAGCTTCCAGTGCCCAGTAGTGTGTGTGTGTGTGTTTCTCTGGTGATGAGCCCCAGGCTGTGTTTCAGATGAAGTCCTGCTCGGGTCTCCAGAGTCTCAGAGGGTCACTAGAGGGAGCTGCTGAGAGTCGATCAGTCAAACACTTACCACAGTAAAACACCATCTTCATGAAGACGTGGATGTTTCGGCAAAGGATAAATGGATTTCCAGCAAGACCCCTTGCAGTAGCTCTGCTACTAAATGTATTTATTAAAATGGCTATCCTTGTACAGCTATCATCAGCTGTTTCTTCATCTCGGCTGAGCTTTCAGTGTTGTTACGGGAAAGGATGAAACTGATTAGTTGGTTCTTGTCACATGACCCCTGGAACACTTGCTGATCTGAAAAGTTAGGTGTTTCTAATTAAATTTTCTACCTGTATTTCATTAGCTTAATAAAGTGGTGTATTACAGTATGTAATAGACTGACTGAATGTTTGAGATCTGATCACAGATCAGCCGGAGAGTAACAGACTCTGTGTCTGGGCTTCTCACATCCCAGATGGATGGACACGCCCACTGGCCTGTCCAAGGAAACCTGCACACTTTACCACAGCAACCAGCTTTGTCATCTGGTCCTTACAACCCCGAGAGCAGAGCTTTAACACACAAGCACAGAACTAGATGATGCTATGAGTGGTGCTGAGGAGGAACTAGTTACATCAATTAAATGAATGTAACTGTAATATTGTACAGTAACTGAGATAAAATGCGTAATTAAATTATACGGTAGTTACTTAGAAAAATGTGAACGAATACAAACGATGAATATTTTCCCACACATACTGCTTCGATTGATTCCGTTCCCAAACAGCACCGACTGCTCTGAAATATAACACGGCAGTGTTTCAGGTGTTTAGCACACAGAATAGTTTATTCTAGAACTGTTTTATTTCGTATTTTGGTTTATGTTTTCCAAGGCATTGTTAGACAGGCATCTGTATCCTGTTACATTTCCTAGGTAACTAGTTGTGGGGCAGTAGATATTATAATAATAATAGTAATAATGATGAAGATGATGGTGATGATGATTATTATTATTATGTGAGTCATACACTTCCATTCTCTAACAAACATCCGTTCTTCCTGGGCTGTGTTTCTCAAAAGCATCAGAAACTAAAGAACATTGGAGACGCATTGAATCCACTGAAGCTACGATCAGTTTAAGCTTACGATGCTTTTGGGAAGCACAGCTCAGGTCAGCTCCATATTTCAGAGTGTGTGGTTGTGATTGAGAATTTTGAGTGTTATTTAAATTGCTAAATATTTCACAGGTTTTCTCAGTGTACTTGTTACCCTGTTAGACGTGTGAAAAATGTCCTCAATGACATCACACTACAGGAAGTGACATCGTTCTGGACAGTTAGTGCACGACCCGAAACACCAGGACTGGAGTATATGAGAACACCTGCTCTCTCACATTAATAGCAGCTGTATGCTAAACCACGTCTGACTCAGCAGTGTGAATACACACACACACACTGGCAGTCCACTGGGAATGAATGTGCTATTGCTCTCAAAGTATTTGGGAAAATAAGCATTTCTGACAAAAATGTCACTGAAAATGTGAGCCAGGCTGAGTTGAGCAGAAACAGCGCATCAGATCATCATCTCGAGCTGAAGTGTGTTTGACCGAAGTAAACTAGAGGTTGCGACACACCTGCTATTTCACTATTGTATGAATGTTTGGCAGCTGTAAAAACCATCAGCGCTGCATTTCCAAATGACACATTTTCAAAACTTCCCTCAGCTTTCTCATTTGCATTTGCATTCAGATTCAGATATGGCACCTTTCACAAGCCCCTGGCTCCACTTTAGCGTTGCTGCAGCTCCGACAAAAGATCGTGACACTATACCAAGGTCATGGGTTCAATTGCCAGACACAGCGTGAACTGGCAGCAAAACATATGGCTTTGATTAACTGTAGGGCCTGTTGATTTTATACATGTACATGACTTTCATAGTGTTAAGGGTGTTTGCATCACGTAAGCAGCTCCATATGTCTAGCTGTGTTTGGCGTAGTAAATGTGCTCAGTAGCGCACCGGGTACAGATCTGCACTTGAGATGCAGAGCACATGGTTACAAGTATCCTGAAACACGAGTCATAATAAAAGAGCTCAAAGACTTGTTTTATCTAGCATTTATTTCAGTTAACAGTTAGTTGATTTAGTCTCGGGTTTGCTGTAGGTGTTACATTATCTCCAAATGCGATAGATCATTAACCTGTTAACGCAACTAAAAAGACATTTCCTGTGCAAATTGTAACGATACAACAACCAAAACAAAATAAAATAAGCTCAGATTCATGTTCTTTCCAGATTATACTCATTATGGTTTTGGTGCCAGTAACTGGACAGTTTTACCTTTTCACTTTGTGTCACGAAATGACCAAGAAGCTAAATGATAATTCAAAAACACGTTCAAACAGCGATATGCATTTGACTGCAGTTATTTTTATGACGTTTCATAAAAGCCATTATCGTGAGAGATCATGTTGATTCACCGGTTTCAGCTGTATTATAAATGAGCTGATTCCTGTGGCTGGATATGGCTGTTTGAGCACATGCTCAGGGCACCTGGTCCAGGAGGGCCGTATGAATCTTTAAATGTCTGAGGGTCTCCAGTCAATCTCGTGTCTGCAGGAAGGGCCCGAGGAACAGAGTGTCCAGTGTCCAGCTGAAACTCTCTGACCGCCACAGCTGGGAGGCAGAGACTGTCTGAACAGCTATCCGGCTCAAGAACAGCACCACAAAAGTGTGTAAGAGGAAGTGGTCCTCACCAGCAAACAAGCTACGAACTTAAACAAAAATTGTTCCTGAAAAAAGTATGATGTTTAGCATTAAAAAGGTAATTTTTAAAAACGATTTCAGTTAACTCTAAGACTAAAGCTATAGAAATATAATTGGAATCATTTCCAGCAGATGAACGATATGACTGACAGCCAATCAGAGGACATCCTGCTATAACGAGTGTGAGGTTTTAAAGTGACAGACGCACATGTGCTTAGAATAAACAGACAATATGATTCACTCGTTATCTTAATAGTTATTGCTCTTGGTGTGAATGGAACCTAACTCTGCTTTAAACAAACCTTCTCCTAAGGTTACTTTCTGAACTTTGAGAGAACCTCATCTCATACAATGCTTTGTGTGAGAAACAGACGTAAATATACATCATTACTCATTGATGATTGATGACCTCCACTGAAGCTGTGCGTGTATTTGTGAAACAGTCACGTTAGCGGTGTGTCAGTGTGTGTGCGAGATGTTTTACATAAACGTCGTCAGGTTGAGCTTTAATGAGTAAAGCATAATTCATGGGCAGGGCCTAATTGAGCATATTCTCTGGTGGATACTCAATCTCGCGGCTGACATTTGGAGACACGCACTTGTATTTGAAGATAAATGCGCGTGCCTGCAGAGAGACGGAGAGTGCGCGTCTTCTGGCAGCTGTAGTATTTGCAAGTCCAACTTCTTCCATAATTACGAGCACTGAGGATGTTGGTGACAGTATATCAGCAAGTGCCGTCAGGAGCACCAGCTCAAACTCACCCGAGGAGCTCAAAACAAACGGGTGACACTCTTCATGATTGGCTCAAACACGACGCGTGTGTTTCCTTGACAACCACCGGCTGGATGGGCTCCGGACGAGGGATGCGTGCATCTGGTGTGTGTGTGTGTGTGGGAGATGTGTTAAAATTCATCTGAGCGTCCTGATGGCACAGAAACCTACACGCCAATCTCTCTCTAATTTCAGATCCTCGCTGTTCCTCCCGAAGCCCGAGCATTAACCTGGTCTGGACAGTACTGACACAAAAGCCTAAACATCACAGAGAGTTATTAGGAATCATTTGAAAGTGATCTTTCAGTTTAGCTTCTAAAAGTTTGGTTGGAAAGGTCTTCTTGTAATTTCAACGTCACTTGAAAGTTACAGAAACGTTCTGCTAACTTTCTCTCACCTGAAATATAACATCATTTGGATTTCTATTACAGTTTGTATTTTATTTATCAGTTTTGTTTCAGCTGCTTATGTGTATTTTTGAAACCTTTTTTTTTTTTTTTTTTACACAAAAATCTGAGAATTCCACCCAAAATGCAAAACGCTTCTCATCTTTAGCTAAATGAGGCACTGCAGTTAGAGTTTCACTAAGAACACTTGTTGTTACACAAATAATGACCAGTTTTCTGGTGATTTTAACACTATTTAAAGGTTACAGGAAAGTTTCTTTCAACATTTTACGAACTTGCTCTCATCCAAATTCAAAAAAAGTTAAATTTTTTGAGGATCCATTTTTAATAATCTATGCGGGCAGGTACTTTACGAAAAGGACAATACAGGACATACTTTAATAGCACTTTGGTAACTTTATTTGTCATTTAGAGGAAAGGATTTGAGAGTAATCTGATCATTAAATTGCAGTTGTTTTCTGAATCATTACACAAAACAAACAGCTGAAAACTCCTTCAGAGAGTCAGTGCTTGTGTTCTGCTTCTGCAAGACAGCAGCTTGATGTTTTGATCAGTACATTTGGCCCATGAAAGCTTGCTCTGATTTATGTTTTCATGTGTCTGCATCTGGATTTTGTTGGCGAGATCAGAGATTTATTCAGCTTTGCGGTAATGAGCAGAAGAATGATCACGGCAGCAGAATAATGTTTTAGACATCGATTGCGTCCCGTCTCTGTGTTAATTATTAATCCATGAATCTATACTAACAAAGTTTAACGGTGAAGCTGCTCGGTCATCCAAATGCAGCCAATGAATCGTGTTGAAGGCCTCCAAAAAAAAATAAAAAATAAAACATCAGGCTACAGATACAGAAGTGCAGTGTGTTTTGGGATTATTGTTTAACAGCAGTATGTTTTTCTGACTATAGAGGGATTTGGGTCAACGGCATATTCTGGTTTAGACTGTTTAGAGCAACCCAGGCTCATTGGAAATTATTTAAATTCGGCAGCATTTTCATTTGGTTTTGTTTGTTTGTTGTTGTTTTTTTTGTCCTTTGGTTGTTGTACGAGGATGAAATGCATTATTTAGTTTGCGAGCGACACAACTAAACGTAAACAGATTAAAATTTGAACATTAAAGGGAAAAGGATCTCAAAGGGAATAGTCAATGTAACCCAGTTTCATGAGTTCTGAGCTACAGGATAAACAGAAGCGCTGGAATCCAGTCCGTGTATTTGAGGAGAGAGATTCTGTTTGAAAGACACACAATATAAACAATTAACACACAGAATCATTTGACTTCTATTTACCCTCATATTCACTGAAATAACTGAGAGTGTGTAATAATGTCCATGTGCTTCATACAGGGTTTTGTCTGATTCATCAAAGAATCATTTGGTTGAACTAGTTTACAGAAAACAGAGTGATTGATTTCAAATTCAAAATTCAAATTTTATTTGTCACATTCACATACATACACGGTATGACATGAAGTGAAATGTATTGCACGACTGCCCCAACAAGTTGATACATTAGAAAACAAATAAAATGGCAAAATAGAGGTAGAATATGAAAATAAGTACAGTAAATAAATATAATATAGCAATATAACAAAATAACTAGCAATAAAATAAAATAAAATAGAATAAAGGTAGAATTGAATATGAATATATAAATTAGTACTGTCAAAAGATTAATCGCGATCAATCGCATCCCAAATAAAAGTTTTTCTTTGCATAAAATGTTTGTATGTGCTGTGTATATTTATTAATATAATATAATTTATTAATTTATTAGGCTTTCCTTCTGAGCCTCACGATATGAGGATCTGGTACTCGGGTGGAACTGCTCCCGCCTAGCAGCCCCAGGATTTAGAGAGCGACGAGGGAGGAACCTTTGGAACGCCGCCACTTGCAGCTGTGCCTCCTGGAACCTGTCGACGACCTCGTTCACAGTGTCGCCGAACAGGCCAGAAGGCGTAAGCGGGGAGTCCAGTGGACAGACCCTGTCTCTACCTTTGATATCCGACAGGGTCAACCAAAGTTGTCTCTCCGCAGCCGCCATCGCAGCCATAGATCGACCGATGGCGCGAGCAGTTTCTTTTGTGGCGCGGAGAGCAAGGTCTGCAGTTCTCCTAAGCTCGGCTACATCATCTGAGCTAATTTTCTCTTGCTCATCTAAATCCTTCAGCAGGTCAGCTTGATATGCTTGGAGCACTGCCATAGTATGAAGGCAGGCTCCAGCTTGACCTGCTGCTGAGTACCCCTTGCTTACTAGAGCGGATGTTATTTTTAGCGGTTTAGTAGGCAAGGTCGGAGCCTTCAGATAGCTAGCTAGTGTCTGTTCAACCTTCGGAATTGTCTTATACCCATGTTCATTTAGTTCTGCTACATTTCCAACGTAATCACTGGCAGGAACATAAATGCGAGATGTATAAGGCTTGGACCACGATGGAATGGAAGGCTCCGAGCGTGGAGGTGGCGGACAAGCACGTAGGAAGCGTTCATCTAACATGCTTCTATGTGGTTCTTGTGGAGTCTCGGCTGGCCAGTCTAGTTTTAACTTTTCTACGGCCCTAGTGACCACCTCCAACAGCTCCTCATATTTTAGTGATTGTGGTAGCTCATCGACACACTCAGCTTCATCCTCCTCGGAGGGTGAAAGCGTGAGGGTCGAGCCCGCTCCGTGAGAAGAAGCCGCTGTTCTCTCATCATAGCGTGCTTCTCCCTCAGGGCAGGCTGATGATCTGGCTTGTGAGGAAGGTGATAGGACTACGTCTGTCTCCATAGCCTCAGCCAGATCTAGCTGAGAACCCCACAATCTCAAGTGCCGCTCCGCCTCAGCGACAGCGGGACCAGAGCTGTGAGGCTTTCCAACTAAGACTCCTTCGTTAAACATAGCTTTTCGGGATCGGAGCAGCGGCAGCAGCTCACATTAAGGAAAGCTTTTGTCGGGACCCTCAAATGCAGCTGCTGCATGCTCCGATCCCAAGCAAGCCACGCACAAAGTGTGTGTGTGTCTCCTGCAGGGATGTATCTATTGCAGGGAGACGCACAGCGTTTGAATGAGCGTGGCTGCTTGACCTTGTCTGGCTGTTTGTCTGTCATTTTTAGCTTAATTTTCAAATTTTTTTTTTCTTTTTAAGCTAATATTTCCACACACGCACAATCAAGGGAGGGGAAAATAGGACCTTCAAAAGTTTTTAGCAAACACACAGACAGACTTTCAACAGAAGGCACAGAGAGTGTTTGTTCTGAATGGCAAAAGCTAGCGCTGGCAGGAAGCATGTTCCTTTTATACTTCAAGTCATCACCCCGCGACGTCGTGACATCATCACCCCGCGCCCTATTTATTCAACGTTGGTACAGCAGATTCAGAGCGTGTCACTCACGGAGGCGTTCCCATAGCGTTTTCGGACGCATTTCGAGTTCCCGAAAAAGAACCCTATGTGTGGATGTGCAAAATGGATCAGTACTGTGTGATGTACTGATTGAGAGACCGAATCGCCTGGGGGAAGAAGCTCCTCCTCATTCTCTCTGTGTTGGCCTTCAGGGAGCAGAAACGCTTTCCTGACCTCATCAGAGAGAACAGTCCATTGTTGGGAGGTCCTTCACAATCTTCCTGGCCTTGGTCCAGCACCGCCTGCTGTAGATCGAGTGCAGGTCAGGATGCTCAGTGCGGATGGTGCACTCAACTGATCGCACCACCCTCTTTAGGGCTCGTCTGTCCTGCATGGTGCTGTTCCAGAACCAGGTTGTGATGTTTCCCATCAGGACACTCTCAATGGTGCAAGAGTAAAAGTTCCTGAGCCCCTTGGAGGGCAGTCTAAAGTCTCTCAAGTGTCTGAGGTGGTAGAGACGCTGTCTGGCCTTTTTCACCACGGTGTTGATTTGACAGGACCAAGACAGGTCCTGCGTGATGTGAACAACGAGGAACTTGAAGCTGCTCACTCTCTCCACTGGGCTGTCCCAAACGGCGCTGACTATGGCCAATGTTAACTTCCGAGGTAGATAAAATGGACGACACATGATGGGCAGTAGTTCCAGGTTGGATGTGCAGGAGCGAGTAAGAGGAACAACGCTTGTGCTGTTGCACCAGCTACTGTTCACCATTAAACACACACCGCCTTCCCCTTGACTTCCCCGAGTCCCATGTCCTGTCCATGCGGTGAACCGAGAAGAACTCGGCCGGCTGGATGATGTGGTCCGGCACCACTGGGTTCAGCCATGTCTCGATGAAGCAGGAATACAAGTTCTGCCTCTAGTGTTCATTTCAACTGGAAACTGCAGCGATTCTTATGTAAAGGGACATTTTTTTTTGGTTAGGATTAGAAATGTATGCATAAGTAGGCACTTCCAATGAGCCTGGGTTGCTCTAAACAGTCTGAACCAGAACACGCCATTGACCCAAACTCCCATTATAGTCTGAAAAACACACTGTTGTTTAACAATAATCCCAAAATGCACTGCACTTCTGTATCTGTAGCCTAATTTCATTCATAGTTTGCATTTGTACTCTGCCACAAAAACACATAAATTCACTTGAATCTGTGGTTTCTTTTGAGCAGCAATGACAGAAACAAAAGATCTGTGAGCCTGGTGCACAAAATATGTCGCAAACAGCACATGTATATTTGTCGCAATAGTCTATACATTGAATGTGGAAAGAGTCTTTATTCAGATTTCTGATAATCTCAATTTCGAAAAATTGACTTTAATGACTGCTTTTGTGCTCCAGGGTCACGTACAGAGTATTGCCATAAAGCAATGCCACAGAAGAAACATGTTGTGTTTGAAGTGTAAAGAAAACATTTTGAAGAAAATATTTTGTGTAATGGAAAGGTTCGATGGATGTTAAAGGTTCTTCATGGAACCATCGACGCCAATAAAGAACCCTTAAAAGAGTGTCCACCAAGTAGCTTTATGCATCATAAATCATAATAGTCATTGCCTGTATTTAATTAGTGCTGTTAAGTCAGTCACTTGTCTCTTGTAAAACTTTATTTTGTGCTGGTAATGTGTGATTTGACACCGGACAGGTTTTGCAAGCCTGCAGAGAGAATTAAAATTGTGTGCAGCTTTGCTGTCAGCGTTTTAGTCTGCTGAAAAAAAAGTGTGTGATTCACAGAACAGGTGCAGACGACGAAATTCACACGGATCGCGGCTGCCACGGAAACGGACGCACAGCTTGCCGAAGTCATCGCGCATGTGAAGTTATTTACATGCCTTCTGAAGCAGGAGTTATGCCTAAATGCAAATGAGACTCATTATGAAAGGCTTTATGATGATTGTCATTAGTGAATGCTGTTCAGCAACACTAGAAATATTTTTCATTTAAATGATTGTTGCGTTATTACCTTATTTATATTCATGCCACCTGCTGATGGTCATGCTGCCAATGATCTGATATGTTCAGACGATTTCTTTTGGTCAGACTGTCTTACAGGAGAGAAGTGAACCAGACCTGATATTGAAAAAAAACAGAGTGAACGGGTCAAAGAGTCTAGTGCTAGTTCATGTTGAGATCAGTTCCATGGCACCAGGGTCTTAGGCTAATAGCGTTTAATGACTAAACTGCCATCACCTGTGACCTTTAACCAATAAAATTGTCTCATTCAGGCTTTGGTTAGTGAATTAGTGAATGGAATTTGAAATGTTTTTTTTGAATGACTATGCAGATCCGGACCCCAAATAATGGATGCTAATGTCACTGACCTGTGTGTGTGTGTGTGTTAAACCATAAAGTGTATGTTTCAGAATTACTGACTGTACACTCTACAAAATGCTGGGTTAAAGGAATAGTTCACCCTAAAATATTTGTTTGTTCTGCCGAACACAAAGGAAAATATTTTGAAGAAAGTTTGTAAATAGGATGTTTTGGGTCACCATTGACTTCCATTTTATTCGTACTATGAAAGTCAATGGTGACCCAAAACAGCCTAATTACTTTCTTCAAAATATCTTCCTTTGTGTTCGACAGAACAAAGAAATCCACACAGGTTTGGAACTACTATTCCTTTAAATATAACCCAGTGCCATTAATTGGGTTATTTTGACCCAGCAGTTGGGTTACTGCCCTGGAGGTTGGGTTAAACATTTAACCTGTAGTTTGAAAACTTTTTTCCATATTTAACCCAACATTTCTAGAGGCGTATTCTTTGTGCTCGTCCTCGTGACATCTGACTGCAGCTCTCAGGACAGAACAGAGATCTTCCCTCAATCTCTGGCTGCTGTCACTCAACAGCTAAATCCAAATAGGATTCCATTCAGTCTATCCATCTCATCTCATCCTCACAATGGGGGCAAGACGGAGCCGGAGAAAGAGGAACGAGGAGAAAGAAAGGAGGGCTGAGATTAAGAGAGAGAAACAGGGACTGCATGTCCTGAATGAATTTCTAATCCTTTCCTATTCTCTGATCTGTGAGACGCCGAGCACTCGCACATTTGTGTTTCTTATGTACAGAGATGGATAACCTCTTCAAATGGCATCTTAAAACGTTCAAGTTTGTAGCTTTACATCAAAAGGCCCCACTATTAAATGTTAATCACTAGTCTTTCCTTGACTCATACCTTGACATTTGTTCTCTCAAATCAGGTGTTATTCAGAAAAGCAATGTGATGATAACAAATTACAACAATAACTGCTCATAAGAATGTTAAATGTTTATGTTTTGAAGAAAACTGACATACTGTAGGACCATGCCTCAGCCCTGATCCTAAATTTCCCCTATTATGCCTTTTCAAATATGATCTTTCATGCCGTGTATCATTTAGCTGTATGTAAACATAAACTATCTGCAAAGTTGTGATGCAGACAGCGCACGATACATTTAACGAAAATAAAGTTTTTGTCCATCAAAAGAAAGAGTCGGCTCACATTCGCCTAAACGAGTCATCAGCAATTCAAATCTTTTTCTGTTGTGGATCCACGCCACAAGGTAACATATTTGCATAATGTCCGCCCACGCTCTACATCACAAACAACTTGCCCGTCCATAAACAGTACAATTTCCACGTGGATTACATCATGTCATTTAATGCTCCAACCACTTCTAGTTTTCTCATCTTCATTTCTAACCCTGAAACCATCATCTTAGATGTTTAGATCTGAACCTCCACCATCGTCCTGAACATTTAACCCCTAAGTCACCATAATCTTCAACCTCTAAAGATCAGCATTTAGCATCCATATTTATCAAGCTTCTGAGAAATTCTCACAAGAACATCAAAGCAGCTCTTACAAGTTTGAGTTGCATTCGTTGCAGCTCGAGCTGGAGGCCTTGGAGAAGAAGATATAGGAGTTGCTGGAGAGACAGGCTGAGATAAGAGAGTGGAAAGCAGCGCTGGAATCCTCCCGGTGAGTATACAGCGTGATACGAACACTCCGACCACCTCTACTCCGTGTGCTTCTCTGCACAGGTCCCATGCACCCGGGATGCGATCGTCCCAGATATCCTTCACACCGGCGGCAGGACACCCCAGACCCTGGGTGCAGCAGCAGCGGAAGACACGAGCCAGGCCCCGGTCAAGGACATCTCCGCCTCCGGCTTTCGAGATCTCCACCCGAAACCACTTTGCTCCCCTCCGCGAGACGGAACGCGACGCTGTGATCGTCGGAGATTCCATTGTCCGGTATGTTCGTGCTACCTTAGCTAAAGGCAAAGTCCACAAGCACTGTTTTCATGCTGCTCGCGTTCTCAATATTTCTGCACAGATACCCGTGATCCTGAAAGAAGGCGAGAGCATCGGCGTGACCGTCCTGCACGCGGTGGTGAGTGACACCAGGCTGCGGCAGATGGAGGTTCTGAAGAGGGACTTCAGCAGCCTGATAGAGACAGGATTTAGAAAAAATGTAACCAGAAAAAAAACAAAATACATGAATAGAAATCATTTTTAAAAGTTGGGCTTCTAAACATTAGATCACTTGCACCCAAAGCAATTATTGTGAATGAAATGATCACAGATAATAGTTTTGATGTACTTAACAAAAACCTGGCTAAAACCTTATGATTATATTGGTCTAAATGAGTCTACTCCACCAAACTACTATTACAAGCATGAGCCCCGTCAGAGTGGTCGGGTGGTGGTGTTGCAACAATATACAGTGATATTGGTTAATTTTGATAAAGCACTAATTGTCAGGGATTTTAACATTCACGCTGATAATAAAAATGTTGCGTTAGGAATACGGATGTCCCGATCCGATCACATGATCGGAAATCGGGCCGATCATGTGATTTCAGACTCGATCGGAGTCGGGCGTTACCTCCTGATCAGGACTCGAATATATATGTATTTATATTCTCATCATTCTTTAACATATCTATAGTTATGCGGTGGCACAGAATTAGACCTCTCCGCTCAACAATGCGTGCAGCATGACATCGCTTTGTTGCAGAGACTATTGGTTTAAAGTAGAACACGGAAGCAGCTTGAAGCGTATGTCTGCGGTCTGGAGGTATTATAAAGCTGATGACA
>JAUMHQ010000059.1:28514425-28528552 GCA_032361165.1 Enteromius paludinosus
CGGAGATTTAACGCTAATCAAAGAACCGGCTTTATTGACGAGATGCGCATAATATATCGTACGATATATATCGCCCAACCCTACGTCCATCCTTCTTTGGAACTATGAAGTATCGGCTGTAGCACCCCTCGTGAGGAGGGGCCACCTAGATGGCCTCCTTCATCAGAAGAGTTTCGACTTCTTGTTCCAATACCAGAGCCTGCTCTGTACGAACTATCATATGAACGATGTCCGCGAATTGTGGCGGAGCTCATCCGAACAGGATTCTGTATCCTCTCTCTACAGAAAGCAGGACCCACTGAGACACATTTGGCAGTAGCTTCCACGCTGCGAAATAGTCTACTAAGGGAACTCTCAAAGGCTGGTCTCTGATGATATTTGAGGGACGATGTTTAGATGTATCCCACCCTCGGGTGAGATCGCCTGTCCCTCTCGAGAGCCCGGTTGCGTATCTCTAAGCCCTGCTTCATTGCTGTGCTGGGAAAACTGAGAGTAGCGTCCGCCGGAGGCGCTCATGCCCTGTAACTCTGGCAGGGTTAGTGAGGTGGTCCCCTAAGGACACCGGGTATAAAGGGGCACTGTGTGTTGCGGTGGACCCCCGGAGGGGGCTGCCCTCTGAAGCCCTGAAACACTTGTTTCAGGACCTCTTCCTTCTGCTCCGCGAAGCCTTCCTCTGCTCCTGCAGCACGACCCTCAGGTCTTTACTCTTGGAAGGCCCCGCTACAGAGCATCGCCAACTCCCCTGCTGTTGTTACTGGGGAGGGGCTCTCGTGGCAACGCTCTGTTTTTGTGTCTCCTGATATGAGGAGCGGGTACTCTGATGAGGCTCCCGCCTAGCAGTCTCATGACCTGGAGAGCGGCGAGGAAGAACTTGTTGAAACGCCGCCACTTGCTTTCTAGCCTCTTGGTGCTGAGAACCCCCTGCCCACCAGCGCTGATGTTGTTCTCAGCGGCTTGGAGGGCAGGGATGGAGCCTTTAAAGATAATGTTGAATCAGGAGAGAAATAGCTCGCAAGCGTCTGCTCTACTCGTGGCATCGCCTTATATCCGCTCTCATTCATCACCACTACACTGCCATAAAAGTCAGAAGCGGGGACGAAGAGGCATGCCGAGAAAGGACTTTTCCATGATCTCGCAACCTCAGTATGGAGATCGGGAAAGAACGGCAGGTTCCATCTTTCCATCTTTTTATTGTTTAAGTTAGGAAAAAAAATGCACTTTTTTTTTTGCTTCGCTGAATGACAGGAAGCTAGTTTGCTGGCAGCATTCCACATGCTTTTATGCTTCCTGGCCAGTGACGTCACCTGCAATGACGTCCCAACTTATCATTGGCTGATTCTATAAACGATTCAGAGCCGTTACGTTAAGGGCGTTCTCATAGCGTCTCGTCAATGCAGCTCAAGTTCCTGAAAAGGAACTGTGTTGCTCTTATCTTCTGGCTTTTGTTATCAGATAGGTCCAGCATGAATTTGGTGTTCCATTACCTGAGTATAAATGTGTGTACTGATTTACATATTTTGGCAGTAGATAAATGGTAGTTAATTATTAGTATACTATTATGACCAGTCATGTTACACCTGTATTCATACAGTATATAAGTAAAGGATAATATTCAGCTAGCAGGTTGTTATAGCAGAATAAACCCGGCAGGTTTATCGGCAGCCCGGCGCGAAGCGGAGACTGAAGGGCTTTATTCTGCGTTAACAACCTGCTATCTGAATATTAACCCACTTATTACGCTACTTCTTGCCCAAAAAGTAAATAATACAACTATAAATAAACAATATAATATAATAATAAAAATGAATTTTACCTGGGGAATCATCTTCTATCCACTGCTAAAAATCCACTGCTTTTGTTTTTCCATACATGTTGAAATTAATGTTGAAGTCCTCCATTTTAACTTGTGGTTAAGCATTTTTAAGTCACAGGATGGCACCAAACTGTCAGCGACAGCGGAGTGATATGATTACTAATGGTCAAGATAATGCGTAGACCCCGATGAGCCTGTGTTATTAGTTTTACCGGTTGTTATTTGGGAATGTGGCGACTGACCACAATCGAGTATTTTATGAAGCAGGCTGGTTCAGCAGCTGATCTTCAGAAGGGAAAAACAGGCTATCATGGGTAGCGTTGGCACACTACTGTCACATTCCTGTGATTTGGGACACTCATACATCCATGTATGAATAAGGAGGATACAGCCCATACTGTAAGAACGGTCAGTTAGACATATTGTCTCAGCAAAACCAACAACAGAATAAAGTCTGAAATCAGAAGTCCTAAATATCAAACAAAAAGCAGCACTGTACTGTGTATGAACTGTTAACTGACATCAAGACTCATTTCTGCTGATTATTATGAATGTGATTTGTAACATGATGACATAGGCTAAAGTAAATATCAAAGAAGTTCATTAAACATTGACCGGCTCATGAAGCTCCCTGTGTTCAGTTTGTGAATCAGGAGTGAGACCGGATTGTGCTGCTGCTGTGTGAACACTGTCAGGACCGCTCTTATCTATAGCTCATCGTCCTGTAAAAGTCAGCCGGATCCTCAAATGCTCGGCCGCTTGCAGAAAAAGAGGCTGTTTTTCTCAAATGTCAAGTGTCTTTTAAACACAAGCCTGAAGCATTGGAAACACTCAGCTGTAGAGTTATTCCACGCAGACACAATCCTGAGCTCTCGCTGCGATGCAGTTACAGTTTTTAGTTACAGCTGAAATCAGTCAAATGTGCGTGTCATTTCATCAGTTGGCGGATTCCCTGGGAATCGAACCCATGATGCTGGTGTCGCTGTCTTTGTGTTTTACAGTTTGAGTCAATGTGCTAGACTTCAACTCAGTATAACACACACTAACAAAACCAGATGAAACTGTCAGGAATGTCCGTGCCGCTTTAAATTCTTTAAAATTGTAGGTCACACAAGTTTGGATGATGTGGGATTGGTGAGCGCGGGGTCAAAGGTCGGGATGGAGCAGTGCTAACTGAGCAGCAGTGCTGTGTTGTGTAGGAGCCGACGCATTTCTGAAAGCCTGCGACTAGAACAGCTGAAGCTCACACACAGATGACAGGAACATTCATCACATCCCACTGATTTATAACACACACACACACACACTTACAGACATATCATTCTGTTATAATAAATGGCATTTGTGTGAGATTCAGTCTGAGCTGCTGAGATTTCTCCGCTTTGCTCTGCTCTTTTCTGTTCTAAACACACACAAACTCTCTCTCTCGCAGCGTTTTTAATCATGCTGGAACTCACTTTTTTTCTTTCTTTTTTTTACACTGAGCTAATGATTTCTTTTTCTATCTGCGTAACCTAAGCCCTCACACACACATTTTGTATCATTAGTGTATTTCTTCAACAACTTTTCAGCCGTAAAGCAAACCTGCAACAGCATGGCAAAAGATTTTCAATTTGTGAGCTTGCAGTCTGAAATGAATGTGATTCTTTCGTACAGCACAAACACTGAATGAACTGAATCATCTTCTGACTCACTCACTGAACACAGCGTTAACAGTGACTCTGAATAAAGTGTGTTTGGGCTGTTGAGGGCTCTTGGAGATGTATACAATTGTTCTAAGTTAAAGATACTGATTTGAGAATATATACAGTCAGAATATATACTAGAAATATTAGTCATAGATATATATTTATTTGTTTGTTTGTTAAACTGCATCATGTCAATTTGTGAGCAATTTTAATGATTTAATTATGCTAAAAAAAAACTTAATCTTAATTATCTTATTTTGTTTTAACATATTTTTTATACTAAATATAAACTTACATTGTTTTATATTTTTGGGTTAAAATTAAGGTCAAAAAGGACAAAACTCAGCAAGTGGAATGTAGCATTAATATAACATGGATAAATGGTAAGTAATGATCCAAACTAAGCGCGTCGGTCCAAACAGCTGAGAGTTTTCTGTGGATGTACTTCTATATTCATTCATTCTAATGAAGGAGGCTCTTGTAGAGGTGTGTTATGAGCCTGTGTGGATGAAGAAACATTGATTAACGGATTGACTCACTTCTTCACACTAAGAATAATGTCATTTACACGACTGTCTCCTGTGTTGACTATGGGATGTCGGCTACTTGGCACTCCCGTGAGCTCACAGTGCCAACCAGTGGGGCCGTTTCCATGGCAACAGCTGGCAGGGAAGCATGTGGGAGATTTTTCAGTATTTATAGGCGGGTTTAGATATGAATAGGTACGGTGAGATGCAGATAAATGTTTTAGTCCAAAACAATAAGCAAAGTTTGTTCAAAGAAATATCTTGTGTGCTGGAAGAAAGTAAAAATCATCCTTGTGATGCTGGCGTTGGCGGTGAAATGTAATATGAGTTACGGTCAAATAAATATTGTTCTCGCCGAAGATAAGGGAACGTGTTTTTGTCATGCATGCAAATCTGTGTGGCTCATTAGAAGTGATCTGATACTGAATCCAATCAACATCAAACTATTAACTTCAAAAGTGTTTTGTGATAATGGCTCGTATTCATGTGCAGTCAGAATAAATGATAATTGTCTGATTTCTGTGGAGATTTTTACATGCTAAACACACACAGAATGTAGGATATTTTCTGTGCCTACATAACAACCTGGGCCATCTGTTCTCCCTGCCTGTGTGTGTGTGTGTGTGTGTGGAAGCATGGATCATACTGTGAAGCCGGAGATTGCTCACAAATTCTGCTTGTAAACAAAGACAGACGCCTATGCATTACACTACACTATAACACACACACACACGCACTACTGCTGTAAGGGCCACTACTGTCAATCACATGTAAAGTACTTTTTTTCTTTTTCCCTGTAGCTGTGAAAGAGACAGGGACTGACACACTCATGCACTTTCATAGTTTGAAGAAAGCAGGAGGTCATTAAAAGCCCTATTCGGAAAGGACAGGTTTTACAGGTGGTCATTAGAGAAATGTGTGTCTCACAGACGTATTTGGTGATTGTAATCCTGCTCAAATCTGTCGTGTCTGTGTTTTCTGACAGAACCTCTAAGAATCCCAGACCAAAGCATCTACTGTTCCTCCTCTGAGAAAACCAGTGCTGTCTGAAAGTGATTGTCTGTGATTGCCAGTCATATATATTACAACTCATTTGTGTGAATTGCTGTAGATGCTCTCACTGCACACATGTTTGATATAACTGTCCCCTGGCAAAATGAGGGGAAATAAGGGGAAAGTAGAGTTACAGTGAAATTGTTGTGGTAACTGCTTTAGGAATAAGTAAAGTTACGGTGAGGTGAAAACTGCAACACCAGAGTTGCTGTCAAAGCTGTTACAGGCCTGTTGTAGAAGGTTGTGTAGAGTTGTAATTAGGTTGCCATGGTAACTATGATAGAGGTGTTGTGAAGTTCTCATGATGTTGTGATGGATGGCTGATTAGAGTTACAGTAAGGTTCTCATGGTGACTGAAATAGTGATGTCACAGTGTTGAGATTTTGGTTGGTGTACAGTTGCAAAGAGGTTGTCATGGTGACAGTGACATGGGAGAGTTTCAGTGAGGTTGTTATGGTGACTGATACAGGATTGTGTAGAGTTGCAGTGAAGTTTTCATAGTACTGTGATAGATGGTTGCATTTAGGTTGGTATGGTAACTGTTAAAGGAAAGGGGTACAGTAAAGTGATGTTGTCATGGTGACTGAGAAAAGGGGAGACTATAGTTGCAGCAATGGTCTTCGAGATGATTGTGGTGAAAAGCAGTAGAGTCGCAGTGAGGTTGTACCTACTGTAGTAGTAATTTGGTATAAGGTTATGTAGAGTTTCAGCAAGATTTTAGCTAAATGGTGTAGAGTTACAATGAAGTTGCTGTAGTGAATAAGAAATAGAGAAGGCTAGAGTAGCAGTAATGTTTCACAATGCTGTTAGAGATGCTTATTTACAGGTTGCTGTGATAACTGTTATGTATGGTTGTGTAGAGGCTGCCATGGTAACTGAACTAGTGTTGTCACAGCAGCAGTGATACAGTTACAGTGAGGTTGTCATGGCAGCGGTAATACAGTTACAGTGAGGTTGTCATGGCAGCGGTAATACAGTTACAGTGAGGTTGTCATGGTGATAAAGGGGAGGTACAGTTGTAGTGAGGTTGTCAGGGCAGCAGTGATACAGTTACAGTGAGGTTGTCATGGCAGCGGTAATACAGTTACAGTGAGGTTGTCATGGTGTCATGGTGATAAAGGCGAGGTACAGTTGCAGTGAGGTTGTCATGGCAGCAGTGATACAGTTACTGTGAGGTTGTCATGGCAGCAGTAATACAGTTACAGTGAGGTTGTCATGGTGATAAAGGTGAGGTACAGTTGCAGTGAGGTTGTCATGGCAGCAGTGATACAGTTACAGTGAGGTTGCCATGGCAGCGATAATACAGTTACAGTGAGGTTGTCATGGTGATAAAGGCGAGGTACAGTTGCAGTGAGGTTGTCATGGCAGCAGTGATACAGTTACTGTGAGGTTGTCATGGCAGCAGTAATACAGTTACAGTGAGGTTGTCATGGTGATAAAGGTGAGGTACAGTTGCAGTGAGGTTGTCATGGCAGCAGTGATACAGTTACAGTGAGGTTGCCATGGCAGCGATAATACAGTTACAGTGAGGTTGTCATGGTGATAAAGGCGAGGTACAGTTGCAGTGAGGTTGTCATGGCAGCAGTGATACAGTTACAGTGAGGTTGTCATGGCAGTGGTAATACAGTTACAGTGAGGTTGTCATGGCCGCAGTGATAAGGTACACTCTCTGCTCATTCTCTATGTGACTACGATATAGGATGGAGTGGAGCTGTAGATCTTCTTTCTCCATCACTAATGCAGAGGAGATTGAGTTGTTGTCCATCACAGCTTTGAGTGGGTCAGGTTGTCTTTCTTCCTGATTATAAAGTCTAATCAAATCATTTCTCCTGTTCTCCTCCTGGATGTCTAGTAAGTTATTTCCAGTCAGGCGTCTCATCGCTCACTAATGAACTCCTAAAGTGCTCACTGAGCACACTCGCATGAGCCGGAGGGACGGGAGGATCCTTCCTTGTGTCCAGTGTTCCTGGTGTTACCGCAGCGAGGGAGAAGTGACACAGATCGGCAGAAAGGAGACGCACTAGTGTTGACAGAGAGACAGACAGTCTCCTCTACTAAACCTCAGCTCTCTGGTGGAGAACAGTGAATATCAAATAACACACTACAGTTCAGTTATAATCAAGAACCTTGTGTGAGATTGCATACTTGTAAATTAGTCAACTCATCAAAATAAGTGTACTAAAATACTAAAACTTTTAAAGTTTCATTATCATTACATAATCGGCAGAGGTTTTTTTTTGTTTATTTGTTTTATTTCAAGTACACTAATTACAGTAAGCACAATTTTTCACAAGGCTGTGAACATCCTAATAAGTAATAAATGTCATTTGATTTAAGCAAGAGAGGGCAGGTGCAGAATAAAAAAGCAACATCTTGAGCAGCAACCGTTTATCAATGCTATGCGGTTGCTAGGGTGTTGCTAGCTGGATAACAATGCAGAGTGATGTTTAAAAACATTCCCCATCACTTACTTCTTCAGATGATGTACTGATCTAGATAGCAGCTCTATCACCTGTAGAGCAGCACATATCTCCACCTATCTCTCATCTCGTGTAATTAACACTGGAACTACCAGCGCTGGGCAATATGGACCAAAAAATATAACTCAATATATTTTGCTATATCTCGATATACGATATATATATCTTGATATATTAAAAGGATAACCCCCCCCCCCAAAAAAAAAAAAAACTACTGCAAAAACAAGTCTTTTTTTATTTAAACTCAGAGGTAGGCAGTTCAGATCAAAGTGCTTCTGCGAATTTTCTTTTAAAAATCCCTGTATACATATACAACAATAAAGGAAGAAATAATACATTCATAATTCACATTCAATAATACAATATGCAAATAAATATGAAAGTGTACAACTGTTCACTTGCATGTTCACATGCATGAAAGGTTTAAAAAGTGTATTAATAAAGTATCTGAAAAAGATGTACTCTACGAGCAATACATTAAATTACATTAAATAAAGACAAAATAAAATAAGCTTATGAAACAATAACTGACTGATCCAATGCCATGTCTCAAGTCAAGTGAATGAATCCTCTTATAACAGCCATTCAATCCTGACTTCTGGAAAAGGGGAATAACCAATGACACCTGCGCGAGCAGGTGACCGAAGATCGAGCGCGAGAATAATCACGCGCATTTGACATATCAAAGCAAGGAGGCGGGGGCGAGCACAGCACAGAGAAGGCAAACTAGCAAAGTGGCGAAAATTGAATGTAAACATTATATCGATATATACGACATGTAAAAATTAATATCGAGTTTAAAAAAATATCTCGATATATTTTAAATATCGAGATATCGCCCACCCCTGGGCCAAATAACCCCTTGATTTTAAACTAACAACTTAAACACAGACAACTGGCTCCCATTCATTTGTACAACACTTCGGCAAATTAAATTTGAATGGATTGTTATTGTTGCTTCCAGACATCTGTGTGTATTTTACAAGCTCTAAATGTATTGTTTGGCCCCTTCCATATTGCTCCTAGATGACTGTGATCCCTGATTGTAAAGTCAGCACCTTTGCTCTGTAAGTAATTGCTAAACGTGATTAAGGATATTAGGTAAAAACAACTGGGCCAAATGGCCCCTCTCTGGTATTCATTTCGGTGGTTAAATTCCATTTTGTGATGGCAAGCGAGCGTCGTCTGGAAGCAGGCAGGATTGAGAGGCAGTGTAGGATCACAGGCAGATCTTCATTCTGACAGCAGAGCAGAGCAGATCAGATCCGCTGCTCAGACAAAAGTCGGCGCTGATGAATCCCGCGTGTCTCTCAGAACTTTGTTATTTTTACCTGTCAGGTGTGTATCGCTGCGTTTCATTTGAGTCCGTTTCCGAGATTCTGACGGCTGCTTCCTGCCCGCACAACGTCAACTTCTGCAGCACAGAGCGTGTGTACATTTGTCAGGTTCTTGTTAGCTGCTTTACCACATCAGTTTGCAGCTTGGAAACTTTCCTCTGGCTGTTTTGAGTTGTTTTGTGGAGTTCATCTCCTGATTGGTGTTTGACTGTCAGAGGAATCGTATGTTGGTCAGAATCTTGTCTCACTTTTGACGCTTGTCATGAGGTCTGGTCCACTCTGTTTTATTGAGCTGCACTACAGCCCTCAGACACTATGACAGATTTCACACCTGTTTGAAGGTCCGATCCGTTTCGGGTTGCCAACCGTCCCTTGAAAAATGGAATCGTCCCGTATTAAGAAACAAAAGTAAGCGTCCCGTATTGAGCTTAAAAGGGACGCACTTTGTCCCGGATTTCCATGAGAATCAAAAATAATAAAAAAACATTCACATCAGTGTTAACTCAGTGCTAGAATTACACTCATCGGACACTACACTTATTACTGCATACATGAGTCTTGCTGATTAAATATTTCATCTGTGTGCTTTCTGGATGCGCTTTTCCAGCGCGCGCACTAAAAGCCTGTCAAACAGCGCCTAATTACTGAACTGAAGTAAGTACTGAAGATATTTATCACACGTGATTGCGGTAATACTGTTACAAACACACAGCATTAAACACAGCTGCTTGTGTCTAAAGAAAAAGTATACGATCAAGAGGAAAATGTGCCAGTGATGCGTGCAGCTCTTAAAGGGACAGACTAAACTCAACATGCACCGCTTGTCATTAAAGGGATAGTTCACTCAAAAATGATAATTGTGTCATTATTTACTCACTTACATGTTATAAACACAAAATTAGATATTTTGAGTAACCAAACAGTAGCTGGTCCTCATTGAATTTAATACAATGTTCAACAGAAAAAAGAAACTCATTCAGATAAAAACGAGCGAGAGAGAGTAAATGATGGACCTTTCAATACTGCTGAATACACCTGCTCTTCCTGAACATTAAGAGCACTGTTTTATTCATATTACGTTTATCTGTAATGTGTATCTATTGGATTAACAAACATAAAATGACAACTATTTTTATCTTTGCTCATTTTAGCCTAAATATCTGCCCTTCTTTATTTTATACTTTGCTACATTGAAAGGCTTTGTTTTAATACAAAAGGCAAATAAGTGTGACTGTACTGCTCAGACAACTTGCAAAATAGTACAATCAATGACAAAGAATCATGATATAATCGTAATATATTTTTGCCATATTGCCCACCCCTAGCTCTGTAATTTGCAAAATAGTCTTAAAAACCAACTTAAAAAAAGAATTGTGATTAAAGTCGTGAATCCCGATTTCCCCAGAAAAAAATCGTGATATATTTTTTTTCCATATCGCTCACCCCTGTATGCATCTACTTAAATCAGGTTCAAGTCAAATTGTTTCACACACAAAAAAAGGGGCTAAAAAAAATTCACCGGGCCGCTAAGGTTGAAGGCAATCGGGTCGGCCGGCCCTGCCTGTGATGTGTTTATTTTTCAGGGTGTTGGCAACCCTAGATCCATTGAACACCATTTTGTGTAAATGAGTGTTTGAAATCCATCTGCAATGAGCAACAGCCAATGAGAGTGTTGAGAACGGCTTCTTGATTTACATGCAAATGACTGGGCGTGGCCTGTTTGGTCTTTATCTAACTGTGACTGTGGTTTTGTCCCACAACTGTTTTTAAATCCTTCATTCAATCAACCATTCATTTGCTTGTTTGTTTGGACTGTTATATATTAAAAATGCTAAATGAAGTTTTTTTATGCATGCATTTCACAGAAATCAGGCTTGATATTTGCTTTCCTAATGTTTGTAACTGTTGCAGACCTAATATATAATGTATGCAAAATAAAACAGCTCATTGAAAATTTCGGTTATGAATCAACACGTTCTTAAGCGCCTCTCTCTTCTGACACAAATGAAGAAAAAGCAGATGTTTGTTGTTCCAGCAGCGCTGCAGTGCTCCGGCCCCAGATCAGTTCTGCTCTCATTGAGATAATAAATCTTCCAGAGCTTCATCTTCAGGCTTGTGTTCTCTTGTGGTCATGAACTGTAAAGCAGCAGGATTTGATTTGAATTGCACTTACAGTATATGTACAGTATTCTGAGCATATGAGTGCAGATCTGATAGAGTCCTTCGGTGCAGTGATAGTCTGCCGGAGCTCAGTTTAAACATAACTTCACATACTTTGAATGTCAAAAGTGCCTCAGTCTGTAGAGATGTTAGTGTGTGTGTGTTTTGCTTTGGTTTGATGGATGTCAGTGAGTTGTTTGAGACCAGTAGCTGAAAGTTTTGTTGACCAAAAATGTGACTGTGGTGTTAATTAAACAGACGAACTGACATACTTGATTAATATTCTGCTGTAGCAAGCAACGCTAAAAGAGAATTTTGATGTATTAGTGCACACTTATATCACACACACACACTCTCTCTCTCTGACACACACACACGTTGGAGTTGGAGTCAGTGATTTTCTCCCGTGGCTCCAGAATGTCCAGTCATCGATTAGACATGATCAATTATTAATCAAGCTGCTTAAAGGAACTGCTTAGTTTCACACTTCCAGACGCAAATCAGTGTGAAGTCCCCATTATCCATCCTGATAAATATGTTATAGACATCATTTATATTTTGGACCAAAATATTGGACTATAAATATCATAAACATAAAAAAACTTTACAGGACAATATCCCACATTGTCTCATATGGAGTCAGATTTGTGTCAATTAAAATTAACATAATACGTCAAGAAACATATGGAAATAGAAATTGAAACTGAATAACATGTCTTTGAAGCTTAAAATAATAATAGTTACAGCTGAATCTTTGCTCTCATTGGCTACTGAGTTTTTGGACTGACAGCTTCCTGTTTCATTTTAATCATAAAGTTAGGAGTTTTGTTTTTGAATTCAATCTGTATTTATCCGTTTCTACTCTATCTACACAAGAGAGATCAAACACGAGAGAAACAGAAGGTCACACTGAGGTTTATTATTAGAGTATAGTATATAATACTGGAAATATTTGATATTTCCAATGTTCTTGTGGCATATTAGTTTATTGCTCTTGATTCTTTTGCATCGTAGGGTCTAATTAGGTTGAGCTGTTACATTAAAACTAATGCTATTATGATATAGTCTCAGCCCCAACCAGGATATCAAGCTCGTTTTATTACATATTCCACACAGAGACTGGGGTTAGGGTATGACTTTATAAACCATTTGATTGAATCTAAAGGAAAATATGAATTGAAATAAATGTACGTTCTTTATTGCTAAAATAGCATATACACAATTATCAAAGTTGAAGTCTTTGTTGTGTCTCTGAACAAAATAAGATTCTTGTCTGAAAAGAGCAATAGATGGTCAGAATCAGAAGTTTATGGAAAAGTTGTATACCCTAGTTACTGGAAACTCTTTTCAATCATAATTATTTTGATGTGTTTTTCATTTGGAAATATGTTTAGGCATTTTAAGGGTTTTTCCCCATGATGTCCATCTGAACAGACTATATTTGCATCACTATTGCAGTCAAATCTGGACACAGTGAAAGCATGGTAAAGGCTAAAGTTGACATCGCAATGATTGACAGCGCACTTGTACAGTAACATTGGTTATTGTTAGATAAAGTCAGTTTAGTACTGTACATTTCTCAATGTGCTGGGGGAAATATGAAATAATCAAAACAAATATAAAGCGATTGAAGACTGCATCTGTATGCAGATAACCAGGCCCTGTAATGAATGGACTAAATCAAGACAACTTACCTTAAGTATCCTGATAACAACCATGATTGATGATAATGATGATGATTTATTGGCTGTGCTATGAAATCATCTCAACAATGCAGTGTAGCAGCAGAAAAGAATATACTGATATAATAATAATAAATTATGCCATTAACATATATCGTAATGTTAACAGACACTCACATGTACACTGACAACAATACTGACGCCTTCACTTCCAGGTCAAGAAGCTGTCGCTCTAAAAACTCAGGAGCCAATGAGAACACACTGCTACTAGCCCCGCCCCCACAAGACAGTTGTGCCAGAATGGCGAACGGAAACTTTAGAATTGTAAACCAAAACTTTTGAAGCATAAATGAGAACTCTGGAAGTGCATTTGTAAGAACAGATCAGCGAATGAAAGAGGAGGAACGGTTCCAAAACATGCAGTATATTAAAAACCAAGTCGAAGATTTTGACTGTATTTTTTTTTTATTTTTAGTTTCAAAGATGAATGAATGAATGTATATAAGATGTTTTATTCAGTTTCAGTTTATATTTTAGACAAAAATTGCATTCATTTCAATTGGCACACATGTAATTTGGTAGCCATAAACATACCTGAGTGCACTTCTTTTAGCGAGACACCAAATCCATACCGACAATATCACTGCAGTTTCCAAAAAAACACTAGAGGCAGTAAACCTTTTACCTTTCCACACAAATTTACAGAGTTTCAATTAATAAAGCTTACTTTTCACACAATTACTTGAGGAATATCATGCTATGACTTTAAAACAATATTCAAATGCTGGGAGATTTGAAAACTGCTGCTTTTGAATGTCATCATCACACATATCCAGCTTCGTATCTGTGTGTTTTCAGACGGTAGGTTTGTTCGGTGGCTCACAGAGTACAGAGATGTTCAATCCTGTGTAACTATGCTTCAACAAAACAGTTCAAATCTGTGTGAAAGTAAGCTGAAATCACACGCTTGCATCAATCAATGTGTTTTTATATCAGTTTTGCAGTTGTTGTGCACACTATCGGGTTGTGTACTGTTGTAGGGCATATTTCCAACATAATAGAGACTTAACTGTTATCGGCAGTCCATGATCTATAAATTCTGAACTGCTGCAATACATACTTATATCAATGTAATAAAAACGGGCCAGGGTTCACATATTGAACCTGTATTTTAACGCCACTCATTGGACATTTCTCTTTGGAACTGCTGTGAAACATTCAGTAAGGTACCTAAAAAGGTACACATATTAAGGAGACCAGGTTGGCAATATGCAGTACAGGCCAAAAGTTTGGACACACCTTCTCATTCGATGTGTTTTCTTTATTTTCATGAGCATTTCCATTGGTAGATTCTCACTGAAGGCCTCAAAACTATGAATGAACACAT
>JAUMHQ010000059.1:28550541-28563801 GCA_032361165.1 Enteromius paludinosus
GGGCCAGGCCAAGTGATTAGCACACCTGATTCTGATCATTTGAATGGGTGAGCGAAAACTTTTGGTAATATAGTGTAGATCCACCTCTGGTAGATAAAAGAGCCTCCATAGTTGTTCCACCACCTGTGGATGGGGTCTCCATCCCGGGTCTCTACTTTTTGAACTGGAGACAGCACACTTTTTGCTGTATTTATTTTTATTCCTAGTTTGCTCATATGGGCGAGGGTGACATCTCGATGTCTGCATGCCTCGCTGTGGGAGGTCGCTAGAATCATCCAATCGTCCAAATAGTGTAGAATACGGATCCTCTGGAGCCTGAGCTGTGCCAGCGCCGCATCCACTACCTTCGTAAAGGTACGGGGTGACAGGGCCAGACCAAATGGGAGAACCCGATATTGATAGGCCACTCCCCTGAACGCAAACCTCAGAAATCTTCTGTGTGCTGGATGGATTGATACTTGAAAATATGCATCTTTCATGTCTATTGTGATCAACCAGTCCTTGGTCCTGAATTGACACATCACTTGTCTTAGTGTGAGCATTTTTAACTTCATCTGGCTGACTGAGGGGTTCAATTGTCTGAGGTCTAAAATGATCCCCATCCTTTTTTGCCACTACAAAATATGGGCTGTAAAACCCTGAGTTTCTGCTTTCCAACGGGACCACCTCAATGGCCCGTTTTTCTAACAGAGAAGTAACTTCTTGATCCAGTACTGACATTTGACGTGGATCTACCACTGTATGAAGTACCCTGTTGTAACACGTGGCCATTTTCTGAACTGAATTAGATATCTATTTTTTATCACTGACAAAAGCCAAGGAGATATTCCCAGTAAATTTCCCCATTCTGTCAGTCTTTCTACTAAGGGCACCAGCCTCGCAAGACCGGTCCCTGTGGGAAGATAACACAATTGTCTTTGCCCCCTCGGCTCGCCGAGAGAGCGGTGAAGTGACTGAAACAACCCCCTCAGGGAAGTGTGCTTTGCAGCGCCTCTGAGACTCTGCGGAGCACAAAAAAGAGCTACGTGTGCCGTGTACTGCTGCGGCAAAACCTGCTGATGCTCTTGCAGAGACGCCGCATACAAATCAGGAACTTTTCCGCTTAGTTGACTGCTCCTTTTTTGCTGTCAGCACATCTCTCAAATCTTTTCTAGGAGCTGCTCTTTTAGATTGCTGTCTCTCATTTACACCCCAGGCTCGCGGGGGTGCACGAGATGCCACACACTCTCTCTGCCTTCTTCGGTAGGCAGGGGAGATTTTTACGGAGCACTGCCCAGAGCTCGCAGCTCCGTGAGGCAGCGAGCGGCAGGGAAGTACCGACTGAAAAGCTGCGACTTGTCTCTTCGCCTGCTGGTGTCGCTCAACCACCGTATCCACCACCTCACCAAATAAGCCCGCTGGAGCCAGAGGAGCATCCATGAGCAGCACTCTGTCATTTGTTCTAACTGTTGATAAATTCAGACAGAGGTGTCTCTCTGCTGCTACAAGTGCCGCCATAGATCACCCAACAGCCCTAACAGATTCCCTCATTGCTCGCAACGCAAGATCTGCTGTTCGGCCCAACTCTAGGATGTCTTCAGCATCCACCTGATCCCTCTCACTAAACTCCCTCAGGAGATCGGCTTGATATGCCTGGAGTATCGCCAGGGTGTGCAAACATGCACCTGCCTGGCCAGCGGCCACATAACCTTTAATAAGAAGCGCTGAAGTCATGCGCAATGGTTTAGACGGCAGAGAAGGGGCTTTTAATGACGCTGGCTCCCCCGGCGACTGATGGCTAGCTAGCGTCTGTTCAACCGGTGTGACCTCGGTGTGAAGATCCGGACAGAACTGGAGGGTGCGGCGTGAGGGAGGTGGTCTCCACCACAGAGAAAACTCATCCAGCCTTCTTGCTTGACACTCAGCTTGCGGGCTTTTAGGCCACTCTAAATTGAGTCGCTCTACAGCGCGAATAACTACCTCCAACAACTCTTCGTATTGTGGTGACTGAGGTGTCGGCTGGCTTTCCACACTGACGATATCAACCTCCTCGGTTGCTACCGCGTGCTCTTCTCCCAAACATGCAACACACGTGGTGAGAATCTCGTGGTGTTCTAAAGCTTTCTTGAGTTTTTGCTGCAACAAACACACAGTAGAGCGTGGTGAATGAATGAAGGCTGATAAGCGGATCATCCGCACCTGTTTAAGTCAGGATAATGACGTCACCTGCTCAGGGTGTCCTGATCCCCTATTGGACAGATTGCACAGCAGTTTCAGAGCGTCATGCCGAGGCGTTCCCAAAGCGTCTTTAGACGCAGTGTGAGTTCCTGAAAAGGAAAAGCTGAGTGCTTAACAACAAACAATAGAACAGATTCATCACTACCTTGATCGACTCGTACACTTAAAAAACATCAATAAATTATTATTATTATTATTATTATTATTATTATTATTATCATTATTATTTTGTGTGTGTGTATTTTTTTAAATACTTTCTGTATCTTACTTAACATGCCTCATAAATTCATTTAAAACAAAAATTAAATCAAATAAAATGTAATAACACATTCATCTATGGTAATATATCACTTCAATGAAATAAAACAAAAATAAAATGACAACATCTCAGTTATGTGATCATATAGTGGTTTTGTTTGCATACTGTATATTGTTATATTAAACACACAAACACCCATACTGGTTTTCACTTGTTGTGAGTTCATTCCAGAGGTGCGATGGTTTTTCTACTATACAAACTCTGTTCTGTCTCCTTACCCGACACTTAAATTCTTACTCAAAACTACTGCCATTTTTATATTTTCAAAACATTTAATTCTGTGTGATGTACTGTACTGTCAACATTCCTTTATTTGTGGGGACATTTGGTACTCGTAATGTAGGGAACACCAGTACACACACACACCGTGGTCTCTGGATGTATGAGAAAAATAAAAAAATAAAACCTTTATTAATTTATTCATTTGTATTTTTTGAGAACCAAGAAATTTAGTAACATCATTTGATTTGACAATCCCAGAATGATGCAGGGGGTGGCTATTTTTTTAAGAACTAAAAATAACTTTTAGCATTTAGAAATTAGATAAACCAAAACATGTTTTAAATAATAATATTAAGTTAGAGATTAGAGAGATAACAAAAATCGTCTCGGGTTACATGACTGTAACCCTGTTCCCTGAAAAACCAGGAACGAGATGCTGCGTGAAAACGCTAATGAGAACACTGGTTCGACTGGTTGTTGAAGCATGTGTGTCAAACATGCCAAAATTTGGCTTATATAACCTCGGCCAGGTGACGTCCCTTAATAATGTGCACCTGGGGGTTATAAATAGCCATGAACCGGATACATCCTCAGGTCAATTTTGTCTGAAAGGACGTCCAGTCATGCCTACAGTGTGGCATTGGAATGCAGCATCTCTTTCTTGCTTTTTGTGGGAACAGGGTTACAGTGAAGTTACCCGAGAAATTCACTTTCAAAAGCTATACTCAATGCTGCGTGATTACGCTAATGAGAACGAGAATACCAACGTCACTGCACTGAAAGGGTCTGGTCCCCCAGGGTTGTGTAGCGTGTGCTCACAATCATCAAAGAGGTCTAGACCTGACTCTGTGATGCTGACTCTAGGACCCGTGAGCCTGGAGTAGCATGGACATCAAGACTATAAAATCTGATAAATGAAGACTTCGAGAACAACTGGGTGCATGGTCGAGAATGGAACTTTCGGGAGATAATTCGGGTGAGGGTGCAGAATAGCTTTGACCATCCCAGGGACAAAGTATAGGCAGGATGGCGAGACTGACAGAGCCTGCAAATCCCCAATTCTCTTCAAATAAATTATGGCCATTAGAAAAAAACATCTTAAGGGTCAGAAACCTAACAGACGCTGACTCTAGTGGTTCAAAAGGGGTATCAACCAGACCTTTGAGCACAATAGCTAAGTCCCATGAAGGGACTGTCGCCCTAGTGGGTGGCCTCAACTGTTTAGCTCCACGGATAAAGCGGGCAACTAAAGGGTGATTTCCCACAGAAAACCCATCAATTAGAACATGGCAAGCCGAAATGGCGGCCACATACGTTCTGTATGTACCTCTTGTATGTCTCTTTACTGCCATAATGTGTAGGGTAGCACCAGCCTGACCCACTGCTTGAAAAGCCCACCCAACCAGAGAAGATGTTACTCTGCACGCCTCAGTGGGGAAAGTGGGCTTTTCAATGAATATGAGCTCCCAGGAGAGAGATAGCACGCAAGCGTCTCTTCAGTCTGGGGCATCATCATATAGCCCTGTGCCTTTGCATCAACTATATGCAAATAAATTGGAGTCAAAGGTGCAAAGACATGGGACGAATAAGGATTACTCCATGAACGAGTCACCACGTCATGGAGGTCAACAAAGAAGGGGAGAGACCGTAGCTGAGGCCCCTCCCCCTGGCCACTTGACAGAAATCTGTCGTCAAGTTTTGAACGCTTGGGTGTCTCTTGCTCCTGCGGCCAGTTGAGGTGTGAGCATGCGACCGCCCTAGTTACCACCTCGAGTAACTCCTCATACGCTTTTTCATCACGAGAGGAGCGCTCTGAGGTGACACTTTCCATGAGAGCTGAGGCACTCAGGGCCTGAACTATACACTTTAAAATTTCAGTTTGAAAGTGTATAGTTAGCCTCTTTTTTTTGTCTTTATTATAACACAGACAATATATACAATAATTTTAATCAATTTCAACAGTGTTTTATGTCATTTCAAAAGGTTTCCTTTAGAATGATACCAATCTTTTGTATAAACACCTCTGCATGTAGGTATGGGAAGCTTTTAAATTTGGTAGGCAAAATGCAGGCGGAATTCCCCAAAATAGCCCCTGAGTGTAAAAGGTTAATGCCTATTTATAACCTCCAGGTGCACATTATCAAGTGACGTCACCTGGCTGAGGTTTTATAAGCCAAACTTTGGCATGTTTGACACAAATGCTTAAACAACCGGCCAAACAAAGAGTTTTCTTATCAGCGTTTTCATGCAGCATTAAGTGCAGCTTTTGAAAGGGAACATGAATTGGTGATTTTGTAAAATCCAGCACGCTTCAGCATGCGCTTTCTCCCGCGCTTGCGGGATTTAAATCCTAACGGTCGTTGGGTTTTACTGCCTGACTGACTTCTTAATCGATCTCTTTATTGAACGATTACCTAAACTGATAAAGTCAGTTTCATGGGGATTTGACAAGCCTGCACAAACTGCACTTCAGTGGTAAAAATTAACGTAGCCTTCTAATATCCTACTTTAGGTCAATATTTCTTTTTTATCCAATATTTTATGTCTGTAAATAGATTAAACACTTTATGAAGCATAGAATACATTTTTATTTGGTGCTGAAGAAGTGTAAAATCTGGGTACCTAACATAGCTGGGCCTATTAATGGACAAATGGAATCTTACGATGGTTCATGAGCTCAGGTTTATCTGTTTGTTTATTTGTATATTATTAATTTAACAAATTAAAACAAGGTGTGTGTTTTCTAAAACTGATTACTGACGTACAGCGGGGTAATGAGAGCAATGAGGTTATGATAACATTCAGGGAACCCAAAACTTACATTCTGGGAAAGTTATAATAACGTTACAGGAATGTTAGATTTACGTAACTCCATCTCAGCCTCTCAGCCCCCTGCACAGACTCTTCCTCTGCTTGCTGTGACATTAAATAAGGTTCATCTGAAAACAGTGTATCTCACTAGATTTGTAATCTAGGCCTAAATCTTTTATATATATATATATGCCAACACATTCTAAATATGTGATTTGATGGACTGATCATTCGAAATGAGTTTAAAAGCTTGCTCTGAGTTTGTTTAAAGTTGAAATGGGTTTAAACGTCATTGAATCTCTCTGTAAAACCATACATCACCTGGCACCCTCTGCAGGTATTTGTTATAATACATACAGTACTGTACTTAGTTTCATATTGTGTATAGGAATATTGTATTATAGAATTTACTGTTAGAACAATAGAACCAATAAAAAGTATGTGTATTTTGTGTCATCTCATGAGCTAAGTCACTCTTAGTGTCCAGCTCAACATATTTCTATGATTTAGCTTTCATTCTGCAGGTCAATCAAATATTACATATCAGTCTGGGACTAAGCTTAAACCATGTCTGTGAAACGGGGGGATTGTTTGATGAGTGAGATCTCTGATTTTAGTCCTTGAATGCAACAAAAAGAAGTCCTTGAAATGTCATTTTGCAGCATCTATATAAAACCTGGCTAGAATAACCTTCCACCAAACTTTTCCGTTAAGAAAACAAACACTAACAAAATAACGTCCTGGGAATCGAAAACGATCCTTCTGGGAATGTTCTGTGAACCAAAGTTTGTTAGCTGTTTCTGACCAAAACATAAAAATGAACAAATAAGTTGATCTTGGCACTAAAAGCAGCAGTTATGTTACGGTTGGTGCAGGTATTCATGGACAGTGTGTATGTATTTGTGGTGTTGTTATCTGTGTGTGAGGGATTGGACTTCTTACAGCTGCAGGTACTGTAATGTTCGGTTGCTGGATGACGTGAAACACTCACTGCAGGCATGGATTGGACAGATGATGAAATGAATGGAGAGACAGATAAATGACAGAGAGATAAAACAGAGCTGGACAGACGTCAGTAACCGTATCTTTGTGTCCCGCAGGTGAGGTCTGGCTCGGAGTGTGTTCTGAGTCTCTCTTCAGGATCCAGATGGAACCAGCGTGAACCTGCGGGCGGCAGTGAGTGTAAGTCCTTTGAACAAACACACAGATCCACATCTGATTCACGCAAACACTGCTCCAGAGATAGATCTGAGAGTCAGGTAGGTGCTCTTCAACGGCAAGAGCAAACCTGGTGATATAGGCCTGCATCGTGAATGAACACACACACACACACACGCGTGTCTGATAGGTCTTAATGGCACAATTAGACCTGATGGTAGTTAAATTAATGATCTGTTTTAATTCACCTCCAGCGTCAGAGAGAGATGCAGTGTGTTGTTTTTCTCCATCACAGTCATCTCCAGTAACAGCTGTTGTTTTAATGCCTTTATGTATGTATGTTGATGTGTTTTATGTTGAACAGTCAGCGCTGTGATCAGTAATAAATGGACATCATTTCAGGAAAAAAACGAAACAGTTTCTGTACTTTTATAAATGCATCGTTTTATATATTCATTTTTCATTTTAAATGGTTTCCTTTTTGCTAGTTATATTTGTGTTTCATATGAGCTCTTTTTAATACATGTGTATAATTGTAATTAATAAGAGATTGTAGTAGACCAAACTGTCACTGGGGCAGTAAATCACATTTCTTTGACTTGTTAAATCACACACAATGTATATAAACATCCGTGCAGGATTTAATGTTTCCACATGATCCTTAATTCACCATTCAAGTCACAGTATTTACACTTCGATCTTAATTTCTCAGTATTTACATCTGAATATTCATTTAAGTGTAGTGGGGAAAATAATAATAATAAGACATTCATTGAACCGTTTCTTCCAGAAATAACAAGAATACCAGAATTTAACTTTACTCTGTTAGTACTGTATCTGAAGGCTTGTTTTAGTTTGTAAGCTGCATCTCACATTAAACGTTTACTTTCTTTTCGTTTTTTATTTCAAATGTGTCCCAGGAGCAGGTGTCACATCTAGAGTCACACACACGCAGACGTCTGTTTTTATATTGAGCTGATTATATTTGCTCTGCCGTGACCCAAGCCCAGAGCTAGCCTCTCACATTCTGTAGCCTAACAAACCAACAAACCTTTCTGCATTCCTCCGTTTTCATTAAGGGGGCATATTACATTCATTTTGATCGAGTTTTGATAGAGACTCAAATGATGAGGCGTGTCATCATGAGCTTCACCAGCAGATGTCAGTGTAACCCCACTGAACACACACACGTGCTCTCTTCCTGTGCGCTGATGTCAGATCCAGGATCAGCTGTGCTTTTTCCTTGCACTTAGATGCAAAACGTTCTGATTACAAAATGCTGAATATAATTTATTTGTGGTTATTAAAACTTTTTCTGCACCGTTTTTAATGAAAAGAAAATAAGACTTTTAAATGAGGTTAGAAATGATTTTTAGTTCTTTTTTTTTTATATAAATATGGTCCAATGTGCCCCTAACGTGTTACGTGGAAATGAATTTTAATTTCACAGTTATAAATGCTTTTCATTTGTGTTCAACCTCATCTGATGTGATGATGTTAGAGACAGAAACACATTTGGGGAGCTTCAGGGGCCTGTTCCATAAAACAAGTTTACCAAATAAGCCAGGCTTATGGCAGATAGTCTGACTTATTTTAAACCAAATGAACTGGCAACTAACTGAAATAAGCCATGACCTCAGTGTTGCTAGCAGCTCGTTCAGAAACGGTAGGACATAGCTGATCATCACAACCAAGAAGCCAGAGGTAAATGTGTCGAGAGAAGAGTCAGTGATGAGGAAACTGGAGAATAATTCAGTGTTTGTGTCAAAAAGAAATCTGATATCATTTTCTCTCTCATGTTGTATGACGTTCTTGCTCCTGGTGAAGCACGACTTTTGAGCAGATTATCAAATGATAGTGACCAGAACGTGATCCGGCACATGACCCGTGTGGACTGCGCAGCAGCAGGTCACCGTAAGGAAGAGCAGTCCTGGTAGTGTGTATTCTGCAGAGTCTCCAGCAGGTGGCAGTATGATCACGCTGTCTTTAAATGCCGCGTGTGGTTTGATTCCTGGACAGGGATTTGAGAAAGCCAGTCTCTCTGCAGTCGTCATCCTCGCTTCTGTAAACGCTCAGAAAGCCGAGCCTGTGTTTGTGTGCCGTTCCTGTGCCATCTGTGACTGTCAGTCCTTTCCCAGCATTCCCAAATTCAGTCTCTTTGTAAAGCCTATGTCTGCTGAACCGGTTTCTCTCTCTTTCATCGTTGTTTTGGACTGGGTTTTGTTGTGGGGTTGTATTTTGTCTGATCACTGTCTCTGATGCAATCGCGTGCAAACGTTGCTCCTGTGGTGTAGATGTGTGCTTCTGCTCGTCTCATTGGGTTTGAGGTTCTAGTGCGCTGTTTATCTACACACACACACACACACACACACACTTACACATGATCTGCGGTAGGTTTGGGGCTAAAATCTTTCCATGACCAATAAGATCCAGATTTTGTTTTCTGCTGGTTTCTATGTGGCATGGCTCTGTGATGTGCTGATGTCTCGAACTTGTTCAAATTACTATGAGCAATAATAATACTGATGCTTGACTTCGTAAACACCTCGAAAATGAATAATAATATGTAATTATCCTTGGCTTTTTGCCACCGACTGGCTCTGAACATGAATACGTGTGCTGATGACACACAGACGCAGGAACGCGGCTCCACGCAAGCTCCGTGTGTGTTTGTCAGATTCAGACGCCGGAATCAGTCTCTCATTGTGCCATCAGAATAGAGCTGATTAGGTGCCACTCTCAGAAGAGAGGAGCATTATGGGATACAAACAGCAGAGGAACCAGGGGACAAAACACACAATAAAACAGACCCACACGATCGCTAGCGTGTCTTCATCAGAGCATAACATAGATTTATATTTAATTTATATGAAGCTAATTATAATGACTGCAAACTCGTCCGGACCATACTAAAGTGATTAAAGAGATATACAAGCCAGAGGAAAAAAACAAGCTTTTGAAGCCTCTTTTACTTTCATGGCAATTTCATTATTGCAAACTTGTTTTCTGTTGTTGTTGGGTTTTTTATGTGAGACGAGTCAATATTATTTTCTGTGGTAATCAAAAGCATGTCATAGATGCTGTGGAGCTGTTTTAATACATATTCTAGATGTGGCCCAGAATTCTGTTCAAACACAACGATAGAACAATAAAAAAATAATGATGGATGGATGAATGAATCCATAGATAAGACAGACAGATAGAGAGATAGATGAGGGTGTTCTGCATCCTCTGAGCTCACTGGCACACTCTTCTCTTCTCATGAGCATCACTCTCTCTCTCTCTCTCTCTCTCTGTCGCCGTGGTGATAACAGCACCAAGCATCCCTTCACAGTTCGTAAACCTTCACCTTCAGCAGCTGACCTTTCCATAAATCCTGCGCTGTGCTCCAAACGCATGCAAATAACACAAGGCCTGTGTTTTTCTCAGTGACATTTTTATGGTGATCGGTTCATTCGTCCAGCATCAATGTGCTGAGACAGAGATTCTAATGGATTCTAATGGATTTCTGGAGCAGAACAGAGTCGACCGGGACCCTGCGCCAACAACAGATCAGGGGAGAGAGAACAGGCATTTTCCTGCTGGCTGAACACAGTTAAAATGAGAATGAAGGGATGGATAGATAGATAGATAGATAGATAGATAGATAGATAGATAGATAGATAGATAGATAGATATTATATCATTATTTCCTTATTACAATATTGCATCTGATTAGCCGAACGTGATCCCGCAACATTATCTCTCATGAAGTTGTGGGTCTGATGTGCGTGTAACTGGTATCATTGGATTCAGGAAGCTGTCATCTTTAGTGGAGATAGGTTCCGATAGTGTGTTCACCCACATAGATAGATAGATAGATAGATAGATAGATAGATAGATAGATAGATAGATAGATAGATAGATAGGAAGGTAGGGTAGGGTTATGTAAGAGTTGTGTCGTGGGCACACAGGTTGAGTCGTACAGTCTGAGGGCAGCAGGCACAAATGACCTTCTGTGGTGCTCCTGTTGTGAGGTTGCTGCTGCAGAACGTGCTCCTCATTTCAACAAGCTCGGTATGGGCAGGGTGGGTCATGTTGTCCATAATGATCTGCAATTTAGACATCATTCCAGATCTAACCCAGCCAAACCTGTTATTTTGATGAGCTTCTGCTTTAGTTACCGTTTCCCAGAATACTACAGCAGAAACCAAGATGGCTGATGACATCATTTTAGTACAAACACTCCAGAACCTGAGCCTTCTCAAGAAGTTGGTTTTTGTCATTCGTGTTCATTACCATGGTGTTGTTGGTCACTTGACCCTTCACCTGACCCTTCACAATAACGAGACATGCTACTCTCCCACTGTACTTGATGTTTTCACGCTGTAAAGAATACATCGCAGAGCACAGAGGAACATGAAACCACACCGACAGACAAGACAGAGCAGATTACTTCTGGTATGAAACAAGGTCTTAACCTCAAATTTTGTCTAACTTTTTTAAGTCCACACAATCAATACCGTTTTATTAACAAGGTTTGGTTGGAGCATGATCAAATAATCAAATTTAGCACATCTTTTTATATTTACTTACATTTTCAGATCGCTTGTTAATCAAGCTCTTTGTGAAACGGTCTCTTTATCCATCTTTTGTTTTTTCAACGCAGAAGTAGGCTTATGGGTGAGACTTTCAGATCATTAGCTGCTATACGTAGATAATAATAATTAATAATGATAAATAACGAGAATAACAACATGCAGTAAACTGCAAAACTGTTCGCATAATACAGGAAAATAACACTATCATAACAATATCAATAAATGATGAAATCAAGCAGCAAAATTAACTCTTTAGTACAGCTAAAAATAACCTGTATGGATTAGAGATCAGACACTAGACTTTTTCAATTGGGTCTGCAAATGGTCAAGTGCAGGAAGAGGTCTTAAGATCATGGAGGATAGAACTGTTGCCTGAGGAGCCCATATGTTGCTGACCACACACTGTTCTGCCCAAGAGGTAGTCAGTGACCCAAGCTATCACTGCAACATCCACCTGCATCATTGTTTCTAGCCTAGGAATGAGAGATGAAGGGTAATAAAAGCACACGATCATCAGAAAGCTGCCAGACCAGTGACAGATTTATAAAACTCGACACAGATGTCATACTAAAATTGGATGTATGTTTAAAAGCTAGGTTTTATGTACACACAATTTATTGTTTTTCAGATTTATAAAAATCATGCGCATACCAGAACCTCTGAAAAAAAAATTGCTTTAAAAAATCACCAGTCAGGACTCCTCCCAAAAATAACCATATATGGTTATCAAATTTTACTATGTATAACCTCATCTGCATATTATATTACCTAACCCTAACATGCATATTCCCATCCACGTGACACTGTTTAACATCATCGACGGTACCAGCCATCAAGGAAATGTATATACGCAGTATAAATGCCATTTGTGCCACACATTCAACTTTAACTGAATAAATGATCATTCTTCTCACCAAAAAATAACATTTATATATATATATGTGTGTGTGTGTGTGTGTGTGTGTGTGTGTGTTTGTACATACAGTCATACAGACAAAACTGATGGCATCCCCCTCACATTTTTCCAGAAAATCGATTGTTTCAAGCATGCTTCTTTAAACTCAACTGGGGCAAGTAACAGGTGCGGGCAATATAAAAATCACACCTGAAAGCAGATGAAATGGAGGTAAGTTCACTTAGTTGTTGCTTTGTGTGCCACACTAAGCATGGACAACAGAAAGAGGAGAAGAGAACTGTCTGAGAACTTGAGAATCAAAATTGTAGAAAAATATCAACAATCTAAAGTCACTCAAGTCCATCTCCAGGGATGTAGATTTGCCTTTGTCCATGATACACAACATTATCAAGAAGTTTGCAACCCAAGGCACTTTAGCTAATCTCCCTGGGAGTGGACGGAAGAGAAAAAATTATGAAAGGTTGCAAAGCAGGGACAGTCCGGATGGTGGATAAACAGCCCCAAACAAGTTCCAAAGAAACTGAAGCTGTCCTGCAGGCTCAGGGAGCATCAGTGTCAAAATTTAAATGAAGTGAAACACTATGGCAGGAAACCCAGGAGGACCCTACTGCTGACACAGAGACATAAAAAAGCAAGACTATACTGTAGTTTTCCAAAATGAACTTGAGTAAGACAAAATCTTCCTGGAACAAAAACATCTTAGACAGATTAGATCAAGATAGAGCATTTTGGTAAAGCACATCATTCTACTGTTTACCGGAAATGGAACGAGGCCTACAAAGAACACCTACACTCAAATATGGTGAAGGTTTATATAAGTTTTTTTGGGCACTGGCTACCTTGACTGTGTGCAGGGCGTCATGAAATCTTAAGAATACCAATGGATTTTGGGTCGCAGTGTAGGGCCCAGTGTCAGAATGCTGGGTTTGTGTCCAAAATCCAGCAGGACAATGACCCCAAACATTTACATTTACATTTACATTTATTCATTTAGCAGACGCTTTTATCCAAAGCGACTTACAGGTGGGGAAACAGCA
>JAUMHQ010000059.1:28570468-28588275 GCA_032361165.1 Enteromius paludinosus
ATGGTCTGATTGAACATGAGGGAAGACCGGCTAAAAGAGCATTGCAATAGTCCAGTCTGGAGATGACCAGGGCCTGTATCAGGAGTTGTGTAGCTTGCTCTGTAAGAAAGGGCCTGATCTTTCTGATGTTGTGGAGGGCAAACCTGCAAGATCGGGCAGTTTTAGCTATATGGTCTTTAAAGGAGAGGCAGTCCAAGGCAACTCCAAGATTTCTGGCAGAACTAGGGTTAGGCTCAAAAGCACAAAGCTCATGGTGTCAGAATGCCAGTCAGTCGGTCAAATCCAAACGCGCTATGACAGCGACAGCGACTTCAGAGACAATTAAACAATAAATGAATGAGTGATTGTTACAAAAGTGCACATCAAATATACTGAACACAGATGCTCAAATGTGTGTGAAGGGCTAGAACAGACCTCACTGGCTCTCAGGCATCTCACGCATACAACCTGAATTCTGGAAATGTTGGGCCATTTTTACATTTGGATAAAATTAAATATAAAATACTTTGAAATCACACAAGCCAATATTTTATCCACAAGAAACATAGAGAACATGACATGTGTTTAATGTGGTTGAATGTTTAAGCAGAGGAGTTTTTAACGCGTCAGAAATTTGAAGCAGAGCTATGAAGAGAATGAAGGCTAGACTATTGCAAATTTTAATTACAGGCCTGTTCATTGTGGAATATATCGCAATTATTAGTAAAGGAAGGCACTATGAATGCTGAAAGGTATATAAAGGATTTAGAGCAACATATGCTCCCCTCCAGATGAGGTGTATTTCTGGGAAGGTCTTGTGTATTTCAGCAGCCCAATACTAAACCACATACTGCTTCTAGTAGAAGAGTCCAGAGCTGAAGTGACCTCTTGCTGTCCAGATCTTTCCCCGGTAGAGAACACCTGGAGCATCATTAACCCATATAAGAAAAACTCTCCAACAGCTGGAAACCTATATCAATAAAGAATGGACCAAATTCCAACAACTAAACCCCAGACACTTGATGCACAGACGTCTTTAAAGTGTTTTGAAATGAAGTGAAGATACTACAACATGATAAATATGACCACGTCCCAACTTTTTTGAGACCAGTAGAGACCTCTGATTTAAAATAACTCATTTTGTGAAAAAAAATTCTCAGTTTCAACATTAGTTTTGTTATCTGTGTTCTATTGTGTACAACACATTGGCTCATGTGATTTGAAATTAACATTAAAGGAATAGTTCATCCAAAAATGGAAATTCTTTCATCTAGTGTTGAGTAAATGATGACTGAATTTTCCAATGATATGTTTACTGTGGGGCTTTTTCTCTTGTTAAGCCTAGAAACAAATGAATTAGATTATTCTTATATGAAGAAAGAGCTCAACTGTGGCTGAGAATATTTATACAAGAACATAACAAACAACAGAACATGAACGAGACTTAATACTGCAGTCACTAAATCACTCAAACTGCAGCTGCAAAGGTGAGTCACTTTTGGTTAATTAGCCATTAGCAGCTGCATTAAAAGAGCCACAGCAGCCTAAAGTTTACTAGCGAAGCCAGACCGTCGACGGCCAAACGCGCAGGTGCACGAAACACACAATCAGCTAAATGAGTTAATGTGTGAACGGGAACGTTTTCAAGAAGAGCGGCAGCATGTGCCAATCTCACACAAACCAAGAGCAGAAAACATGTCAGAGCTCGTGGACTGAGAGATGGACACCTCCAATAAGGCCACACAACATTTGTGATTTGTGAAACTTGTTTTGCAGTATTATTGCCCAAGTACAAATGGTGTCAGGACACACTCAGAATTGCTCTGTTTACTGTATTATTGTTTTTCTTTCCCCGAATAAACTGCATAAACTGCAGCCTAAATATACTAAAAAAGTGTATTATACTTTACACAGAGGCCAGAACTGGTGCTGATTTTATCCGATCTACATCTAATCTAAAGGCCTTTACGATGCTAAATTCCAAAGACTTTGTGTCAGTGGTGGCCTGACAAATTTGATATTTTTCCCCTGAAATACAAGTTTTTGTAACTAAGGCATACAATTGCCAATGAGTCAGAAGTTTGATAAAAATCATGCCAATAATCAGTGACAGTTATAGCAACAGCTGCTGACAGCAGGGAATGCCATTCGTATGCACTCCCAGCAACACGGTGAAGTATTCCATGAGGTGCCCGTCCATGCTAGCAGCACCTAGCTGACCGCTGCTAACACCATAAAACCAGATGCTGCTGTAACTCAAATACAGTGTCAAACTTCATGTTTGATAGAATCACCATTACCATTGCCACCGATGGACTTCACGATTAACTTGGGTTACGATGCTTTTGAGAAACATAGCCTTGGTTTGAATGCATCTAAAGGCCCATTTCGACTTACAGTATAGTCATAGCGCCACATTCTGGCAGGAAGTGAAGGCAAATATTAGTGATGCATTCCTCCTTTAGTTACCTGCTTAAATGCATCTTGCCCATCGTTTGCTGATTGGCAGTGGTCTTTTCAGAACTGCTTTCAGATTTGGTAAGCTTTCTAAAGTTAATTAAACCCATTATCTTATTAAATACGCACTTATTTGCATACATATCAGGAGTCTAAATCTGAGCATGGGATGAAGCCAGGTTAAAAACTCTTGACAGTAGAGCTGAATGTTTTTACAGAGGATTTGGGATTTTATGTATTTTTACAATGTTTTATACAACACATTAATCCTAAAGCATATGCATGTCTGTTGACAGAATCTTCCGATTTATGAGAAGGTACTGTCAACAGACGTACATTTGTTTTAAGAATAATGTGTTGCATAAATCATTGTGAATGATATGTTAGCAAATCCCTCATTAAAAAAACCTTCAGAACATACAGAGGAAGTTTGGTGTAATAGGGAAAAAAAGAAGTACTGATTAAAAAAAGATACAGATTAAAGATACGAATTGCATGAAGAAACCAGATCTTCTTGCCTAAAAGCTTGATCAAATGTTAATCAGCTGGAGTTCTGCTCGGCTGCTTGTGGCCCATCATACAGTCTGTGTTTTCTGCTCATTTGTAACAGGAAGTTTTGCGGAGGATTTCCTGATGCGTTGCGTTCATATCCGTCCCCCCGTCTCTCATTTAAAGCGCTGCGGCATTAGCAGCATCTAACGAGATGAAGCTCATCTGAGAGACACAAACGCACATTCATCCTCGTCTGTTTCTCTCACACATTAAGGAGCTCGCTTCATTTCATGCTCCATGGCTCAAGGTGGCCACAGAAACAGAAACACACTCATACGGCGGGCAAAAACACCAGCCTGGCCAATAAAACATGCTCCTATTCATTTTTATAAACTGTGCAGAACTAAGAAATTCAATTAATTTGAAAAACAATAATGAATATCATCCAGCGTTGTGCTTTTGATCCTCAAGCACTAATTTGATACCATGCTGTGTTGATTTGATAGTCTCCATAATAAACTCTGTTACACCCAAACAGCCTTTAGAAATATCACCTCATTCCACCACTGCACTTCTCTACTTACTTATTTCTATTGTTTATATCTGCTTATTTATTTGCTCATTTGTTTATTTGCTGGAGGAATGAGGTGCTTTTTCCTCGCAGACATTTTAAACCGTTTAATTCATCGTGACTAACTAGTACATCGGTTTCAAAGTTAACTGCAAAGTCAACTAAGCAACAGAAACTACTGTAGATTACAGACACGGACAGATAGGGCCTCATTTTGTTAGCTTAGCATCAAGCTAACATCAAAGTCAGTCATTAAAAATAACTTACTCAGCTGTGGACATTTAACACTCATAAAAACTGCAGTTGATTTCATTTTATTTCATTTTTTAAGCATAAAACACTGCTGCCAGAAAGACTAATTTTGTTAAAACTCAATCACAAAGAGCAACATGCGGCGCCGGATTTGCATGAATTGACTCGGAGGCTCTAAACGCCGTTCACACGTGTGTACAAACAGAGGCTTATTAAAAGACATTCCTGCCTTTCTTCTCGGTACGTTCCTGCAGAAGACAAACACCTTTTATTTGCGGTGAAGAACAGAGCAGCTGGCGACACGGACGCGAGCAAAGCCACCGATCGCAGACAAAGACTGGAGGCGCTTTAGCGGAACATAATTACCAATAATTGATTGTGTTGAAGGCCGTTTTTATTTGGGCAGGATGAATGAAGCTGGCAGCACTTTCAAAAGCGCCTCGGGTTCTGTGAGACACGGCGGTCGCGTTTCATTTATATTTCTGTCAAAACGAAGCCGCCCACCACTATTTTCTCCGAGATTTTACAGTCTCCCGAAACACCAACAGACTTAATTACATTGTTCACGCAGCGTCTGATATTTGAACGCTGGCTAAAAATGCTCCTTAAAAGCCTTAAAACAATTACGTTGTGAACGTGTGAGAGTCTGTCAGGGTTCCTCATGAGCCAGGGTCAGTGTTAGGGTTGCTTGCTGATTTCATCTGTCACAATGGAAGCAGAAGCTCGAGTGCAGTGCATTGTGGGATGCAGCATGTAGTTCCCAGAACTGCAGCAACGGTATATAACGAAACAGCTTGCCTTTTATGACATGAATGAAACAACCAAGTAAAAACGAAATCAGATGCTGTCCGTCGAACGTCTCTCCGGTGTCCTGTTGAACCAAAACGAGAGAAATAAGAAGCTCGTTGCCATAAACTCTCGTCTTTAGCAACGGTGTGGGAGGCTGTATAATCCCAATCATAATTTGTAATAATATGGTTAATTTAATGAGCTGGCAGGGTTCAGGGACGCGATGTGGAGTTTGATTAATGATGGAGTTGATGTGTTCAGATGTAATTAGGGGAATTACGGCGAAGAGAAAATATTCACCACAGTGAAAATACTGCAGAAACACACGCTCCTGTTTTCCTTCACTTTAACACATTATTTATTCCTGCAAAGTGACTTTTGGCAAAATGCATCATTTAATTACTCTTAACACAACAATACGGGCCTGATCGATTCAAATGCGGTCCATTTAGTCATTAAATATTCCAAGACAAATGCACACCACGAAACCAGGTCTTCCGCGAACACAAGCGAACACATTCGGATGCGGGTGGTATCAAGTGCTACAGTATCTCCGATATAGATATAAACACAGTGTTTGTGTGGAAAAGTGCGGCGCCGAGATCATGTGTTTGAATGCCAGGATTGCGTTGCATTTACTGAAATCACACAGAAACCTGTAATAATTCGATTACAGAAAAGTTTTTTAAGTTGGTATGGTTACAAAGGTCACTTTTAAGTGTATTTAGAGACGTTACAACTTAAGCAGCCTTTTGTTTTGTCAGTAATATTAATATTATCTGTAAGTCCATTTTCTGTTGTTTTTTTTTTCAATTTACTTTTAATATTTGAAGGACACTACAAGTTCAGTCCACTCCTCTTTCACATGTCAAAGATGTCGCTACTGTAGGGTGACATATTTCACAAACATCTGTGGTGAAACGAGGAAGTGTTTGAGAGAAGAAAGACACGCTCCTCTGTGATCTTTCATTATTCTTTCTCAATTGAAAAGAATTAACACAATAACCCTCATCCATCATTTTTAATAGTGTGGATGTAAAAACTGAATCACATTTTCTGAACCCTTGACATCCTGAAGCCGTTTAGCAAATGATCCAGGATGCTAAAATGCAATCAGAGCAATGATCAAATAATTATCTGAAGTGTAATTAATTAAACATGCCGATGAAGTCGTCTTGAACATCTGCTTCGGTCTCTTAATCGGGTCGAATGCAGTCCCTCGTCTGCACAAACGCTATTGTTTCCCCACAGTAATTAAACTGACTGATTTACACAGATCATCAGAGAAACGAGGAGCTCTTGACACACGCGTGTCCCTTTTAGAGTCGGGAGGATCACCGACACTCCCCTGAAGTCACTGTCATCTACGAGCTGAGCGATGACAATCAGTCCGCTCTTCTCCTTTCAAGGATGTCTGTAATTCACTGGAAAATTTAGATCATTATGTTTTACTCACCTTTTCTTTTGTTTTAAACATGTTCACTCATCCTGATGTGTTGACGAACACACTAATAAAGCACATGTGACAAACTTGAGATGAGTTTAGCTGTAGTCTGTTATTCAGTGTTATATTTAAAGAGAATAGATTGTAAATGCACTTTCTTCATCGTGAGGCGCTGTGAGTGGGCTGTCTGTCTGAAACCAGCCATTAAAATGAACGAACATGATGTGACAAATACAGCACATCTAAAGAAAGCTTGAAGTGTCTAATATTAAATGAAGTAGCCAAAGTCATGTCAAAAACAAATATTCTCTGATAAAATAATCCATAAATCATTTGAAACCAGCGTGTCCTCGAACATGTAACGATCACGTCTCCTGTAGAAAGATTCAAGTTCATCTCAGCTACTTTTTGGTTTTTGGAATAAGACCCGCTGTGAGCTGACGCGGCTTATTCCAGAACATGATCTTATTCTGGAGTCTTTATTCATGTGTTCATTTATTTTTATTATTTAGTGTCAAGTAACTGTAACCAAGTTACCTCGATTTAAAATTTAAAATAGAAATAACATTAAAGTATATTTTAGTTCATCATAAATGCTCATTCGGCAGTGCTTTAATCATATATCAGATACAACAAGTGATTATGAAATTACATAAAAAGATGCTTCTACTTAGTTCTACTTTAATTGTGTTTAGTATAAATATAAACTATTACACATTTAACAGGCTCTGGAAACATTACATTCAGGTCACACTTGCATATTACATGTACCTATATTGTATTAAAGGCTCTTATTTCTGCAGCAAGAACACTTTCATAAAGAATGATGAAGTAAACTAGTGTGCGCAAGGCCTTGCCCTTCAAACCTCACATCTTTGCCAGACTTCAAACAGTTGTAAAGGTCCAGTCGAGTCTTTGTCAAGTGATCGTTCGCTGTCTTGACATGTTTTTCTAGCAGTGATGCTGTTAGTGTCACAGTGAGTCAAAATGTTTGACCCTCATTTAAAGCGCCACACTTCCTCTGAGCGGCTGCTAAAGGGGATATTTACAGGGATACACACACACTCGCCTGTAGATACGCCAGACGCACACACCCGCTGCTGTAATCTCTCGTGAGAGATCTTGTCAGGCAGATGAAACGAATGCGATGTGTTTTTTTGGTGTTGTAGATAACAGTAATAGTGTGTGTGAGCTACACACAACTCACACTCGCTCTGATCTTGGGTTAAACTAGAGTCGGACTACTGCCGTCCTGTCGCTGGTCTCACAGCCGACTGAAAACAACACCACACTGAGCGTGCAAATATTCTACACTGTATAAATGTAACCAGTTAGATACAGTTTGATGACTTCATATTGTTGGCTTGACAAAACCTTTGTGTTAGCATGATCCTTGTGTTTGCTAACTCTAACCTGTTAACCTTCTGTGGACAAACATCTAACAGACATCTGTATTCATCATAAATCATACACACCTTAAATGCATCTAATAGACATCTATTTAATCGGTTACACTTTATTTTGATAGTTCACTTTAGATATTCTACAGCAGCGAAGATCACCGCGAGCTACTGTACAGTAAAAGGCTCGCTTGACATGAGCCAAACCTGCGCGGAATCGATGAGAAATGACCAGCTGAGGACACCGTTTATTGCTCATTGGTTCAAACAACTGTTGTGTCCTCTTCTAAAATGTATTTTATTTATTTTTTTTATCTAATATCAGGTGGTTATGTGTTTAAATTCTGTGTAAATATTCCCAAACATTATGACCGTGCTTTCTAAGCGTAAGATATGTGAGATTGTTTTTGATACTTAACGCATTCAAATACACATGAATTAATGTAAATCTTAAATTAAATACTTTCAGTTAAAGAAAAGAAATAATTTTAAACATTCACTTGGTGTGTTTATGTCATGAACAGGAAGCGAGAAGACGTGCGGGTTCATTCGCAGACTGTTTATTGAAAGAAACAGAGAGGAATCAAGCAGGCAATCAGGGTCGTTACCGGTAAACATCCATGTAGGGGACAGAGCAGAAGAGTAATCAGTTTCCAGGCGTGGGTCGGTACACAGTACATATAAATCAAAGACAAAGCAAAGGAGGTGGTCAAACACGTGAGGTCGAAAACAACAGATCAAGATAACTTACAAAGAAACATGGAGTGGCAAAGAAACAGGTTGACAGTGCAAATGGGCCGTGACTGACAAACAAACAGACTGGTATATATATACACAGGTGGGACTGATTGAATGATGAACAAACTAGAACATCTCGCTGTTTTGCAAAAATGCTGTACAGTTTACGGTCGTGTCTGCAAGGTCAATATTGTTATAATGTTCCTTGTCTGTTTGATTACGTTATTAATCGATCTTTGTCTCACATCTATGCCATATGAACATGTACAAACTACTACTACATATACTGTACAACATTACTTTGGTGTAAAGCTGCTTTGTAATGATATGTATCATGAAAAGCGCTATACAAATAAATTTGTATAGAATTGAATTGAATATTGCGCAAAGACAAAGTCTTAAAGATTATATTTTTAAATGCTCTCTCTCTTTCTGTCTCTCTATATAGCTTTAAGCTTGTAAACCGTCCCTTAATAAGAGTTTAACACAGCATTAGTAGCTAGCTAGCTAACATTAGCTGCAAATGTTAGGTCTTAGCTAGGTGAATCACGTCATCGACAATTCAAGTGTGCGTGTGTGCGTTCGCTCCACAGCACGTAATATTGTAAATTCTGCTATTGAATTAGCACCAAATTATAAATGCTTAAGTATGATTTAATGTAACTTAACTTTCAAACGCACTGAAAGATAATGGCGGCATCTTCGTGATTTTAGCAGTGGCAATGACGCGGCAGTGCGGAGTCTAATTACATCTCTATGGAGTTGTTTTAACACTGATGATCAGCTCTGTGAAATAACTCCAACACCAAATGCCATTTCACTCTGAATGTGTTAAAATTACTCTTTGAGTGTTAAAACCAACTCAGAAATGTTTAACAATGAAACTCGCCACTTTTTGCTGTGTACTTTCAGGAAAGATGGAATCATTGAACTATTGTTAACAATGGTATTTGTGACCAACGCCCCCTAGAGCTGGCCATGGAGTTTGGCTACAGAATGTTGTTCCTTGCACCAACTGGTGGATATTATATGAAGTGCAACAACATTTTAAATAAATCTGAAAAAGCGCTTGCAGGGAGACCCGTGATAACGCGTGACGAATTGCAGGCTGCCACGTGAAACTATACGCATTTGAAATGGCCAGTCTGTATTAACTTTACGTTACTTTGTAACTACACGTCAACTAATGCAATAATGCATTGTTTCTTGAAGAGAAGGTCTGAGACGCTTCCCTTAGGTGTGAAGAGCCTCTCATCCTCCACTGAGCTCATCGCTGACGGTCACGCCAGCTCAGGACAGCTAAAGGCTCACATCATCGGGAATTATATTCATCTCTTCCTTTCAGAATCAACTGTTGAGGTTACTCTGAAACACATTTATCTACATCACAACCTTCATTATTTGACATCCGCACTAAGCCATGACACATGGCTCTTCTTTATACTGCGTCTGCTCAGTTCACTGCTTACAAAACATATTTGCCTGAGAATAAGAACTACATCATTGATATTCGACTGTGTTGAGTGTGATGGATTGGCTCCAGCATCACCGCAACAATCTAGCTGAAGTTTGCACTTGTGTCTGTGGGATAAAAACAATAAAGAGTTTCCATGTTTTTAATTAATATTTTAAACTTAAAAAAAGTTTATATTAGTTTTTGTTTTTATGTTTTCAATTTTCTTTTTAAAGTTTTTTTTTTTTTTTTTTTTTTTCCATCTTAGTTCAATTATAATATTTCAAATTATATATTTTTTTCCCCCATTTTTTTATTTGATGTTTATATTTTTGGCAGACATTATTATGAGGAATTTGTTTTGGTGACAGAAGCTTCCACAGCACAAACACAATCATCGTGACAAGACAGAAATAATGAAATGAATAACAATTGGATAAGTCAATACGAAATAAGCACATACAAGCATATTTTAAATAATATGTGTTGTGATTTAATATGCATTGCATGGCATTCAGCTGGTTTTATTTAAAAATGGACATCTCTGAAGTGATGAATTCTCCCATGATGCACAGAAAACAGATCATTCAGCTGCTCTACAATCTGACCGATCATTCAAAGATGCTGTAAAACAGTCTTACTGCTTTAGTACCGTAGCTTTCTAAACTTAGTTACACTCCTGCTCACATTCCTGTCCCAGAGCTCCACGCTGATTAAACCGATTCAGACTCTTGTATTGGACTTTCACACAAACAGATAAATGTCACTGTTGAAGAAAGACTGGACGACGCCGGTCCGTTCTCAGCGAACGCTAGTCCAAGTGGCTATTAAAGGAGCGGAGGTGTAAAAGTGTTCATATTTATCTCGCTTCTAAACTTGAGCTCATGAATACATATTACAGGATATGGAAAATTCAACTCAGCAAAGTCCGGCGCGTAATATTGCCGTTTCTTATCAAAGGCGTCTGGAAGCCTAAATTATTGTCATCAAAGTGAAACGGTTCTGTGCACCTCCAGTGCTGGGAGCTAAACGCTTTTACACAAACCCCATTAGAGGCTCATTGTGTGCAGATAGCAGCTCTGAGACGCGGCAAACACGGCCAGAGTCCTCGCGGCCGGCTGCCTCGTTCCTTCACAAACGTGACACCTCTTATTAAAGTGATAAATGGCCTCCACCGATGGGCAGATCTCAGGTGTCAGGAGCTGCGCGGCGTTCCGGCCCGAGTGAGCTGGAGCTCTGCGACAGAGAAAAAGAGCTGATAGAAGCGCTTCGGCTCCGTCCGTCTGGAGCTCTTAAAGCGTTACTTTGCTTCTTCATCTACAGTTTCCGCTGAAGGAGAAGTGTTTACCTGAGCTTCACCTCCACGCTCGGACTGGAGAATTAGTCTCTGAACTCAGATCGATGTGAGGCTTCGGGGTGATATGTCACTGTCACTCTGAGAATTGTGGGAAAGCATCCAGCTCTGCGTTTGGAGGAATGGACGCGTATCTCGACGTACAGACGGAGCCCAAGCAGCTGAAGAAGTCAGATTGTGGGAAGCCTTCATTCTTGAGGAGTCTTCAGATGAACTGTGCAACATTTGCACACGCTGATTCTTACTCTTAGTCCCGCAGGAGTCCAAACATACCTGATTCCCTGAGAACAGCGTGTCAAATCAGTAGTGTGTCATTGTATGTTCAAAGTATGTATAAAACAGTGCCATGAAAAAACTTCGCCATGGTACACAGATCATAGATGACATGAAAGTCTGTTAAACATATACAACCACTATTTTCTTCACAATAGAACATAGAGAACATAGCAAATTGGACAACATTTATTTAGTTTTATGTTTTGTGCATTTAAAGTATGTTCTTCACTGATTGCTGATTTTGTGACCTGTAACCCCAAGGTTGTGGGTTCTGGTGTTAGTACTGCAGTTAATGTAGGTGGATGAACAGCGCTCCACCCTACTGATGGCGAAGGCAATGGATTCATATACTGTTATACTGGTTTGTATGATTATGTCTTTATTTAATCGTCATTCAAATAAGTGGGATATCATTGCAATTGGATCATATTTTATAGCTACAAATTATCCAAAACGTCCAATAATAACGTATTGCTGTGTGAGTGTGTTGGTGCTGATGACTTTTAACCATCTACACACAGGAAAAATAAAGAAATAAATGAAATTATGAACATGATGACTAATGTCTGATGGAAACCGGACCCTTCAGAGTTTCTGTTAGCTTAATCACTTTATTGTTCAATAATAATTTGAAGATAATTAGCATGGCTTGATTAAACTGAAGCTGTTTGCTCTCAGCTGTGTTTTACTGCACATTAAATCCTTCCCTAATTCCTCGCTTTTCCTGCATCTGATGCCCTGAAACCCGAGGCAGAGCCGTGTGTGTGTGTGTGTGTGTGTTTTTAAAGACGTTTACCTTCGCTGCTCATCCAATCTGCTTATTCAAACATCATTATCACTGGTAATATCTGGTTTGCTCAGGAGCCATGGCAGGATCGGCTTCGTTTACAGCCGCTCAGCTTGGATTTCTCTGACTGTTTGGTCAGTGTTTTCTTTGAAACTGTTTCTCTTTCCCGCTGGCTGAAGATGTCTGGAAGCACTGAGGCAGAAGAAACACACACACACACACACACACACATTTGGTTGTTATTATTTTGGGTCTTCTGTTGTTTTATCTTGAGCTAATGGTGTTCTCTGAACTCTCACACATGCTGCATTGTGAAGTGTTCATTAGGAGGCTGTTTATGACGCTGGTTTTCTCGCGTGGATCGTAGGCTTAGTCTCATAATGTAGCTAATCTCAGGTTTTACTATCATTGTGAAGATGTTTGGTCAGTAGAGGTGAATCTAACATACACACACACACACACACACACACACTGTTACAGATCATGCTGCATTATATTTTAGGAGATCATTTGAGTGAATATATATATAACAAATATATATATATATATATAACAAACAACTTGGCAATGTCAAAATAACATCAGGTGACAATCTTGCACAAACGGGTGCAAACAAATACTACAGAAAAAAACGAGGGGCTAGGGATTTTTCTTGTAAATTATAATACGTGATTATAGAAATCAGATTTACTGCCATTTTCTTTTTCATCATTTTATGGGCTTTTGTATACAAAACAAACTCATTATGAAACACATAAAAGGCTGGTTTGATTTGTAGGTATCTACATTTATGTCTATAAAATGTTCCCATCATAAGGATGCTATAACCAAGACGGAAACCTGTAAGTGTCCGACCTGACGGCCGTCTCTTCACTCCTCCCCCGTCTGCAAGGGGCTGCTCTCGTCAGCCGGTGGCAGGCTGGTGTAGTGCATCTCGAACGCACCTTCTGTGTTCAATGTCTCTGTTTCATCCCTGGATTTTATCAACAATGAACTCATGTCTCCACCCCCTTGTATGTTACTAAAGTAGTTCATTCAATCTCCACCCACTGACCTGATTTGTTTGTGTATTTACGTTCCTGTTTCTGTCTGTCTAGTCGCTGATCATTGTGTGTGTGTTTCACCACCCTTGTAAGCGTTTTTCCATGTTTCTCTTTCTCTGTGTCATACCTGGATATACCGTTGCCGACTTCTGCCCCTTCTCGTTGCCGCTCTCGCTTTTGCTCCACTGGACTCTGTTAGCCGATCGCCTGACACCCTGCTCCGTCCTCTGATAACTCTCTCGTTCTTGCCTCTGACGTCCTTGCATGCTGACGTTGACCTTGCCTGTTGTACCCTGATCTCTGTGACTTTTATTATTAAAGTATTCTGCATTTGGATTGGCACGCTTCACGTCCCGTTGGTGACAATAACTCTCAGAATCTGATGACGTCACCTGGGCACAGTCGTGTGTGTAAACTCCGCCTCCAGAGAAACACCTCTGCAAGGAGTCTTCTTCTCAGCATAGGCCCCGCCCACCAGTGTTCAGTCACTGGTTTGAGCTGAATGCAGGCTTCGCATTTGGTCAAAAACAGAGATCACAATCACTGCGTTATGTTGTCTGCACTAGATACAGTTACAGAGACGAGTCTGTCGCCAGGAAGCAATAGATCGCTCACTTTGACGCATTTGGTTTATACAGCTGGTGTACATCTTTCCACAGATATCAGAAGGATCCTATAGTGTAAGAAACAAGTCAAGTTTATTTCATCGTGTCTGAGCATTTAGTATTTTTGAGAGTCACAAAGAGAGTCCATTCCATTTATCTTTTTTATTTTTATTCTTTTTTTATTGCAAATATTCAGGGAGTCTGTTTGGATTTAATGGTTGTAGTTGTTGCAATGTTCTGCCTTCTGCTCGATCTTCCACATCATATATGCTGCATTACAACACCAAGAACATAACATGACTGTAAAACTTGATGTGGAACACACACACACACACACTCAGGAAACATTGGACGAGTCCGGCTCGCAGCTAAAGGTGTTTGTCTGCCAAAGCTCTGAGAGCATCTCTGGAGCTCCTCCAGCTCCTCTGGAACATCACGCCGCTTCATTTGTTTACTGGAAGCGTCGCAGCAGAACGCGTTAAAACTGCCGTGCTTCGTAACGCCCGCCTGGCGTAAACACGCGACACGCTCTGCGCCCACAATGCCTTGTGATTGAGAAACGCAGCAGTGCCGTGACTTTCTGTCTAATTTATTCATCCACTTTTTACGGAAGCCATTTTCCCCAGCAGAGAGAGACTGAGCGTAATTATCCTAATTAGTGCTAATTCAACATGGCTGAGCCCATTTTTGTAACGAGCCCCTCATCCAGAGCTCAGAGGAGGATGAGGGGCTCGCCGCCTCCCTTTGTTGCCACAGAAACTGTTTCCGTGGCGACCCGCTCTTGACAGTGATGGGGAATGAAGAGGGGTTAATTTCACTGTGAAGGGGCACAAATTAAAGCCGGAATGAGAGAGAAAGTCAAATGCCTCCTGTTTGCAAATGAACTTCTGTCAGACACAGGCAAAAAAAGCTAAATATATATTTATATATAGGCCTATACAAAATAATGAACAGCTTCAAATCGGCATGCCAACATCACAAACCGATACTTTTGCACACTTTTGTTTTGGAATAATACACTCAAGGTCAAAGAATATATTAACTAAATCTAGTGCTTTATTTGTTTGTTTTTTTAAGAGACTAACCTGGATGTTAAGAATCTATATATTAAATGCTGTTAGCTGAACTATCTTTGAGACAGGCTATAAATAGTACTTAAATGCATCATTATAAATGTAATATTTGTTGTCTTTGCAACTTTGATAAAATAAACATGTTCAACATCTGTAATGATGGATTAGTCAATTATTAGGCTATATATATATGAACAAACAGCACAGTTGCATAAAGAACTTCACATATGCCTTAGCCTGATATTCATATGAATTCAGTGTATAAAAAAGATGAAATGAAATTGTGTTATTGTTTTGGATGGATTTGTAGAAACCTAGTATTGGACATAAAATCTGGTCTCCAGGGTGTTGCTATGCTCTTGTTTATAGAGTCGGCTCAGGCTTTAATTAGACATGACTGAAACTGCTTTATTGACTCCTTCTACTCAGAATGTGTCACCTGCAGGCTCCTCTACTCAACAGTGTGAATGAAAAGATTATTATCGTTTAGTTATTGTATTATCGATGAATAAAACCGCTGAAAACACACGACAGCCATAGATTCCTGAAGGATAAACAAAACCACAGGAAAACCAGGAATACTCGCTATACTGTGCACACACTGGTGCAGGGGATTGTGGGATTCCCAGCAGTGAACTTAATGCAAATAAGATGCACACTCTGTCTAGCAGCCAATCACTGTGGTGATATCTTTATGAGTGTCCTATACTGTATTACTTGTTTATTAAATCAACTGGAGGAATGTTACTTTAATTATTCAGATTTATACACACACACACACACACTGCCCAGATGACAGCTCGGATGCTCAGATTACGCAGAGCTCTTATAGCTGCTAATGGTGAATCCAAAATGTAACTGTTTTCTGTGTATAAACTGTTTATGTTATAGAATATGTTTTCATAGATTGTGTTGTCATAAACTATCACATGCCAAAATTGTCCAAAACCCCACTTATCTAGAGCTTTCCAAACTTTTGGAGAACAGTATATATATATATATATATATATACAGTGTGTACAGGTTTGATTCGCATAATGGGGCCAGAATGGACATCTCTGTGTGGAAAACATCATAACAACCCCTGATGATTCTGGATATTTGAAATGAAATATAAAAGTTCGCTCATCCAGAAACTGAACCCAGAGATGTCTGATACAGAGTTTCATTTGCCTTAAACCCTTTATCTTGATGCTGCCGCTGTTGATGTGGATCCGTTTTAAGAGGACAGTCATACACACACACACTCACACACACACAGATCTGACAGTGCAATTTCTATCCAGACAGAAACCTGCCTCCATTAATCCTAAATTTACACGTTTTGAGGTTTGACGGTCACATTTTGTGTTCCTCCAAGCATATAATCAACATTTCTAATGAAAAATAACAATGTTACGGCACAATTATCCTAAAATGTCAGAGTCGCTTTTCAATACGACTGCTGCCAAATGAAATTCAAATGAGTCGTCATTATCATCATTTTTTTTTTACAAGATACAGATGAAATATCATAACAATTATACAGTATATCTGAGAGCTATATTAGTGATTAAAGGAGTAGTTCACTTTCAAATCAAGATCATGTCATCGTTCTCAGACGTGAGCGTCTTCACACGACAACAGATTCCTAAGTAAAGACCTTTATAACATCACAAAATATTCCTGTTTCAAATAAATGCTGGGGGGGGGGTTCTCTTTTTTTCTGTATTTTGGATCAAATAATGGCAGAAGATATATATATATATATATATATATTTTATTTTATTTATTTATTTTTTTATTTTTTTAAATATGTATTGTTTCAAAATTTTGAATGCCAGTGAAACGTAGTTTATTTGTGTCTGATTGTATGTAGTTTGTCATCGAAATGTCTGTGTTTGTGTGCAGGTCTCTGGAGGGAAAATGTTCCACTGATTTTCGTTCCTGCAACCTCAAAGTAAGATCAACACACTCACAATCTCTCACACACACACACACACAGTATCGGAGGCTTGTGGTTGGTTGGTTGTGGTGACATTAGAGACAGATGAAGATGAATCCGGTTGATGGTGACTGTAGATGAGCGAGTGTGACCCGTGTGTGTGTGTGAAGACGTCACGCAGAACTCTGATTCGTCACACTCTCGTCTGTCAGTTCTTCAGTTGGTTCTTGGCATCTTGCAGATGTTGCTGAGATCTGCTGATGAACAAACATTCTTCTTCAGAACGAGAGATCTGCTCCAGACCCTCATTACACTCACTGTCTTCTTTCAGGTCCTCTCCTCACTGCTGTTCTTGACAGTCCATTTAACCTGTTTTTGTTTTTCTTTCTTTCTTTCTTTGAAATAATTTTCTGTGAAGGTCGAGACTGAAGCACTGCATGATTTGTGGAACAATGTCATTATATGGGTCATTCTACAGAATTAGTCAAAAGTTGGAGACGTCTTTTTTATTTTTTCCACAACAATAACAACAAAAAGTTTGTATTCAAATTCTAGAATATCCAAGGTACACATTTCTAGCAACTGAGCAGTTCATTGTAATATCGTATTACCCTAACTTTTTAGAAATATACTCATTCAATATACCTTCAATATAAAATGTTTGAATACTATATTTCCAATACTAATACTGTACGTATGGCTGTTTTTTAAGCGTAAAGTTCGTAAGGGCTTCTTATCACATGAGTTAGTGTTACAGTGAGACCGTACTGAGCAGGGTTCAGTGCTTCATCATAAATCTCTTCTCAGTGGTTTATTCAACGGCTGATAGTGGACTGTGAATGAATGTTGTGTCATGAATCTGGAAACACATTAAGAGCTCATAGAGGAGAGCAGTTCCTGTCACTGCAGAGAAACAACAGTTCTGCTCACACACCATTTACACCCACAGCTTACCCAGAATTCAACAGATCAGACTGATGGGTCGTCATCTGTCCATCTACACACACACACACACTGGTTTCCATGTTTTATGAGGATGTTTTATATATGTAGTGTTTTTTAAATGCAATTAGTTGTTTGCTGATAGGTGTGTGCGGGTTTATGTGGTTTATGAGGACACAAATTTGTATAATGACATGGGTATGACATAGGTATTACAGTATGTAGGTG
>JAUMHQ010000059.1:28606977-28623762 GCA_032361165.1 Enteromius paludinosus
CTAGAGAGAAGAGCGGCACCACCCCAAGAAGGATGAAGACCATCTCTTTTAAACAGGTCGGGTCTGCCCCAAAAACTGTACATGTGGCATGATGTGCAAACAACAAGAAAGGGAGACATACTCACCGAGATTGATTGTTAATAAAACAAATTATTATGAAATGTCTTCACGATTTCCAGCTGCTGATTAATATGCACTCTTACAACATATTCTGGTATAAACCAGTGTAAAAGTGCTCTATTCATTATTTGTGATCTGCAGTGAGACCGTAACTCGAGAGTAACAGCACTGCATTTTTCCTTTCAATGTGCAGCTCTCACATTTATGTAACAAAAATCACCTTATAAAATGTAATATTCACATTAGAATGCTTTTTTTCGTCTTTTTTCCAAAAGCATTAGCTGGGACTCATCAATGGTTACTGGCTAATGCAAGTGAATCATTCTCGCACTGGTAACCAATTAACAGGTTGATACCGCTGCGCTTCGGAGCTGAACCCATCTTCTGCTCTGAACGCTCTGCCGTTACGCTGAAGCTGCTTCTGGACATTTGCCTGCTTCTGAGCGTAATGGACTTTAAATGGTTGCAAAGCCTCATGGGACTCGAGAGCCAATTGAGAGTGTGGAGGAATCCACGAGCGAAGTGTCTTCAGAGTTTAATGAGGACCCGAGGGACGATGTGACGACAGCCAATCAGAAGCTGTAAGACTCCAGCCCATCAGCGCCATCACACTCCGACAGACTCACATGGGAAAACACACACCATCACAGCAGTCTGCTCTCTGATTGGCTGATGGCTTTGTCAGTCATCGCTGTGGGACTGAACAGACAGACAGCTGCAATTATTAACCCTTTCCGTTAAAAACTGAAAACTTTACTAAAGATGTGCAGCGAAGATGCTAAAACCACGGAAGGAGAGGGTTAGCGCTTTATTTTACGGTTGCACCTGTTAGTTGTTTATTAGCATGTTTATTACTAGAATGTTAGCCATTAATTAATGCTAATAAAAGCAGTTATTAATGCCTTATTCTACATTCCAACTTTGTGTTATTGTAAAATATTATTATGGTGAATCACTAATCATTAATAAAGAAGCACATTAAATTAATTTTATTTCACAAAAAAAAAAAAAAAAACTTACTCTAATAATATTTATATTAACTTATAATAAATGTGTTTAACATGAAACATATTTATTTAGAACATTACTTCATTTGAACTATGTTCCGTTGGGATTAATTGGATTAATTACAGCTGAATTTATTTGAACTCCGTTTTGTTGGGTTGAGATGAACTGAATTCAGTTACGTGAAGATTGTTGGGTTGAAATGTTGATGTAAGTTCATTTCAGTTGAATTTTGGTTTGATGTATTTGGTGTACAAATCTATCCAAGCTGAATTCAGTTCAGCTGTGTAAGTTGTGTTGAATTCATTTGAATTTCATTAAATTGAAATTGAATTGATTTGGGTTGTTTTGTTGGGCTGAGATGGATTTAGGGATTTAGGGATCTTAGTCTGAGATGAGACGTTGGGTTAGAAGTTGATTTTGAGCTGATTTTGACCTAGAAGCATTTTATTTTTCAGGATTCACAAATAAACAAATTTCAAAAGAACATCATTCACCTGAAATAGACATATTTTGTAACATTGTGGGTTTCTTCACTGGCGCTTTCAGTTTGATGCCATTTGTTCCCATTTTGTGGTGTTCAAGATGTGTTGAGAGAGAAGTATTTACTGTCACTCAGACCCGTGTCGAGAGCAAAGACCTCTGCATCTCTGATCACGAGCTCATGGAAACTCACAGAAATCTCCTTCTTTCTCTCGTGAAATGAATCGACAGTTCTTCTGGATTGTCAGCTGGCCAATAATCTCTGACCTTTCAGACGCCTGCAGTTCAATTACTCGCCAGATGAATGCTTCCCACATTCAGCCGCCGCTGATGGCGTGATGAACTTTATGGTGTGTGTTTCTTCATTCCCTCCGCTGGCTGATTCCTGAGATTAGACTGATGGGACGAGCGAGGCGCTTCCGTCTGAGTTTGTGTGGTTTTAAATTGAACTGCTTTTGTTTTTCAGCTCCTGAGTCCTCAGGATCTTCACCAGGGCTTTCAGAGGTAACGTGCCGTGGCTTCTGTGCATGTGTAAGCGTGTTCGGCGGCGGGCCGATCTGCTGACGGAGGGCAGGTGTAGCGCTTCAGCAGCAAAACCGCCGCGCGCACACACACACGCGCGTCTAGTTTGCCGATTGTGAAATCATTGTGCTGAGCTTTTGTTCTCTCTAAATCTTGACCATCCAATCAGAACCGCCGCTGAGCTGTGACTGACAGTGATGAATGCCCGCCCCACTCCCATCAGCTCTGTTAGCATGAGCAAAGCATGCTGGGAGCATCTCGACAGAGACGCTGGCACGTCATTAATACAAACTCTGAGGAAACAAACAAAGGCAAACTGAACTGTTTTATACACCTACAGCACGATCCATCAGTGCGTAGAAACTCACTCAGACATCAGCTCATTCTTCACACGGCTTTCAGACACAGTGTGTGTGTGTGTGTGTGCATGTTTGTACTGTATCGCAAGCTTCTCTCACAATGATTTTGCCCGTGAAGAAAAATGAAAAGTGCAGAAAGACAAATCAGAGTTGCAGGAAACATCTGCCTGGTTTCTCTTCATTTTTGCCGGAGAAGCAAAACACTAACCAAACTTTGTACTAGAAATATTTACACCATTTCATGGGATATCTGTGCCTGAATTTGCTGCAGCACATCTCAAATATTGTTGATATTTGGGGAAAAATTAATTGTTGTTTTGAAATGAAAACCATTCAATAATCATGAAGTACTTCTGGAACTAGTATTACTAGTCTAATAGTTATTCTAGATGATTCCTGACATCAGCTGTGTGCATTCATTCAAACATTAAAAAGTAAAATGATGTACTTTGATAAGTCTGATGGTAAATTAGCCATTATTCATCCTGTTTTACAATATCTGGAGTATACGTAGAAGATAAATGCTGATTCATGTAAAAAAATAATAAAAAAATACATTTCATGTCATATGCTTAACACAAATGGTCCACTCGTGCAAAAAGAAGGGATCTTGCTTCTATTTTGGAAGAACTATAGATAAAACCAATTATCGGTCGATTTCTAATATTGCTGGTGAACCTGGTAAATCATTATCTGACGATTAACAAGTTGATGGATAAATCAATCAGCATGTCTGTTAGGGTTAGTAGGATTAACAGCAGGTAGGGATTGGTTTGGTTAGTTTAGGTTTAGACTAGGGATGGTTAGATTGGTTAGGGTCAGGTTTAGTTATTGCTAGATTTAGATTTATATTTGTGTTAGGTTTACGTATGGTCAGGTTTAGATAAGATTTGTTTCGATTTAGTTATGGTTAGTTTTGGTTATATTTATTTCGGTTTAGGTTTGGTAGGGTTAGTTATAGTTAGGTTCAAGTTAGATTAGTGTGTGTGTATTCTATACGTAATTGTTAGATTTCTCTGTTAAATCAGCTCATGTTGGACACAACACACACTCTGTCATGTGTGGGCTGCACTACTCATCCTATTCCAGTCGCACAGCCTCACGAGCTGGTGAGAAATCTGGGCCGCTAACACAGCTACTGTAGAGAGACAGAGTTAGTCTGACTCATGACCTCTGAACCACAGGATGTCTGTAATCGCTTTATTTAACACACGCCTACATCAGTTACAGCACTGACCTCGTACTGTCCTTCTGACCTCTGACCTCTCAGGCTGTTCCCTGTCTCTGAGTGTTTGTGTAATGGGGTTCACGTGTGTGTGCTCTGCATTCGTGTCATTATGATTCAGATCAGATCGTTTGGTTGATTTTGAATCTGTGTGTGTTTGCGGAGCAGAAATCGGTTGATTGTTTGGGCTTCATGTGTTCGGTCTGTGAGTTCAGCTTCCCCCTCAATAAGCCCAATTTATGTTTTAATTACTAGGATTCACCCAGCCAGAATACACACACACACACACGAGCTGGTGCTGGGGTTGTTTCCGTATTAATGAATTATAATGTGGTGTAAGCTTTCTTCCTGCTGGAGTGAGATGAGCTGTTTAATACCTGCTGGACGGACTTTATTAATGAGGCTTTAATCTGACCGGCACATTTGTGATGCTGAGCTCATAAATATCATTGACAGCCATGATTAGACCTCATCAATACAGACTATAACTCTCAGTGCAATTAACAGAGCCAACCGTTACGTGTGTTTTGTGTGTGTGTGTGTGTTTTCTGCTTTGTTGCATGCTTCACTCATGAAGTCATCAGAAAGACTCTCACACACTAAAACACACAGCACAGGTGAGGTAGATATAGGCTCACTTCATGTGTTTTCTCTGACTGGATATTGGTATAGAAGATATACAGTAGAACATAAAAAGTCAATGGCTACAAACAACCATAGCCATTGATAATACAGTGTATGTATGTATATATAATATATACTGTATATACACACAGTATATCACAAAAGTGAGTACACCCCTCACATTTTCCACAAAGATGATCAAAGAATGTAGGTCCTCGTGCTGTGCATCAGGTGCAGAAGATGATTTTTAAAAACAAGTCAGCTTGTCAGTGCTCAGGCCATACACAGCACACTGGAACAAGTTGGTTTGCATGGCTGTCGCACAGAGTGAAGCCCCTTCTGAAGCTGGCTCACAAGAAAGCCTGCAAACAGTTTGCTGAAGACAACCTGTCCAAAAGCAGGAATTACTTGAACCATGTCCTGTGGTCTGATGAGACTAAGATAAACTTGTTTAGCTGCTGGTGCTGGAGCTGAGGATCACTGAGGAAAACATTGATTCTAACATGTGCTGTGTGATATTCTGAAGGAGAACATGATTCTCTGCCTTCAGAAACTGGGCCAGATGGCAGGTTTCCAACATAAAAACACACCACCAAAATGTCATGAAGGTGAAGGTGAAGGTGATGGAGTGGCCAAAGTATGTCTCTAGAACTGAACCCTATCGCTCTGAACCCTATCGCATGTAAGGCATCCTCAAGCGCAGCGTAGAGAAATTTCATGTGTCTAACATCCAGCAGCTCTGTGATGTCATCGATGAGAAGTGGAGGAGGAGGCCAACAACAACCTGTGCAGCTCTGGTGAATGCCATGCCCAGGAGGACTAAGGCAGTGCTTATTAACAATGCTGCCCCTACAAAAAGAATCATATAGAAATCTGTCTGCTGCTTTTGACACATTTAACTACCAGATCCTCCTGTCAACAGTTTTGGCAGAGATCATCTCAAGAACCACACTCCTGTGGTTTGAGTCTTACCTCTCCGATAGGTCCTTCAAGGTATCTTGGAGAGGAGAGCTGTCACAACATCTAGCTACTGGTGTGCCTCAGGGCTCAGTTCTTGGACCACTTCTATTCTCTGTCTACATGGCATCACTAGGGTCTGTCATTCAGAAACATTTACATATCACTGCTATGGTAATGACACTCTCATAGGTGATATCTGCTCGCATCTCAGCTTGTCTCACAGAAAGTTCTGAATTGCTGGATGAAGGACCATCACCTTCAACTCAACCTAGCCAAGACAGAACTGCTTTTAGTCTCAGCAAACCCATAATTTCATCACAATTTCACCATCCTGTTAGGCACATCAACCATAACTCCTTTAAAAACAGCCAGAAACCTTGGAGTTATGATTGATGATCAGCTGACTTTCTCAGACCACATTGCTAAAACTGCCCAGTCCTGCAGATTTTCTTTACACAACATCAATAAAATCAGGCCCCTTCTCTTTTGAGGTACTTCTTGATTCAATAGAAGAATTATTATTATTACTTTTTTTTTTTTTTTTTGTCTAGAGGGTTCCAAAAAGAACCATTCTGTTCTTCAGATTATAAAAAGGTAAGACGGAGATGGTTCTTTGTGGCATCCAAACATGTTTCTTCTGTGGCATTGCTGTAAAGAACTTTTTTATATGTTTAAGAGTGTATGTAAGTCAATGGCTACCGGCGACTCTTTGTGTGAGTCTCTCTGCAGCATTAGAATGCATTTCTCCATCTTTCTGTCGTCTGGTGTCATTGCGGCTCTGGAAGCTGTCATTGCCGGGCTGAGCAGTTCTTTCTTCGCGGCAAAAAGCGACTGTCTCTCGTTACGCATGGTGATCTGTCTCCTCGACGACTGCTGCTGTCACTGTGGCAACTGTCAATCAATCGCATCGACAGCTGGAGAGAACGAGTTACAATAATAACGAAAAACTCAGATACGCCAGAACTGAAAGCCTTTTACATTAAACTCATCTAACAGTTCGAAAGCTTTCCAAACCAGTTATTTTTTGCTGATTTTGACGACAAAATTCACATTAATGAATTTCATATAATTAAGTTTTGCTGCAAATGTATGTTTCTTGTTGAAAACTAGTAGGCCTGCTGAAATTAGGCAGATGATGTGAACAAAAGTAAACACCATAAAGAATAGAACAGATCTTAGCAATTCTTATTGTTCCCAGAAAAGGCTATTTTGTTTATTTATGAATGAATTGGCATTTATTGCTGTTGTGTAATGAACAGTTCTGGTTTAGTAATAGTAATGTCAAATATGTAAAACTAGTTTTTGTTCAGTTTGTCACATTTAGCCTGACTCTAATATTTTGTCAATGTACTAGCATTAGCTTTAGAAACAGCTAATTAGCATTAGTCTGGCAGAGGGCATTTGATTCTTAGCTGCATTGTGTTAATATTCTCTTTCCACTCATTAGATAAACTCTGAAGAATGATTTGCATTCTGGTTCATTTGATTAATCTCCAAACGGATTCTCAGAAGCCTTGTCCGTTATTTTAAGCTGGTAATCGTACAGCAGTGTAAGCCACTGGCCAGATTTATCGGCAACATATTTGTTATTGTCAAATAGCTTATTTTCAGAAAAACAAAACGCCAATTATTTTTTCTGAATCCGTCAGTGACAGAGTTTATATGAAAAGTTTTCTATCAGATTTTGCAGTGTCGTTGAATGTCTGTTTTATACAGTAGCAGTGTTTACATGCTAAGCTTTTTTCTTCATCTTTGGCCACGTTTGTCCTCCGCAGCATGACTTTTTCATTTAAACTACTATAATAGATGGTTTTTTTTACATGTACAGTATTTACTTATGCAGTTTTTATATGTTCTTTCAAGGCCAGATGAACCTGATTTTAGTGTCATCAGTGTTTTCTTCTTAGAACATTATTATCTTTTATGATTAACCACAATTTCAAGATTGTAATAATTATCGTCATATATATGTCAATTTTGGATTCAAATGTAAACAGAATATTTCATTGACTGCTTTCCACAGTATAATATAGAAACTATTACTTTGTATTTAGGACAGTTGTATTTAGAAGACTTGAGATATAGTGGGAATAATTATTTTTCTGTGTGTCCACAGAGGTGCTGGTAGATCAGGAAACATTTTAATGAGTTTATTGATGGTTGTCCTTTGCTTGTTCTGCTGCAGTAGAGCTTCATGTCTTGACTGCTGAATGCAGTGTGTCATTTAAACCAGCGCACTGCATCGTGGGAAAGGACATTTGATATGATGAAGCAGGATCAAACGTGAGTTTTTCTGTCCGTTTATGGTGTCAGTTTCTGGAATAATCCGATGGCTGTGCCTCGCGCTTGTCGCCGAAGGCTTCAAAAAGCCAAGCATCGCCCGCACCAACACGCCCTTATCCTGAGACAGAGACACCTTCACCTGACTCGGATTCCATCTGATTCCATCTGAAGGCTTGATTTGGAAACAAAGTTTAGATCTAAAACGTCTGGTCTCAGGTCAGATCCTCTGGGAGAAGGTCGTAGGCTGCGGAAGGAGGCGTTTATGAATCACACACAAGTCTAATGACCCTCCGTGAGCACATGCTGTATGACACCCTGTGATTCAGTACAGGAGCTGGAACACACTCGCTTCACAACAGTGTTCTCTCTTAACACACACGACCAGTCAAAGCTTTGATCCAAAATACAGCAAAAGTAGTAATATTGTGAAATATTTTACTATACTATATCTGTTCAACTGTTATTGATTTTGTGATACGCAGCTCAATTTTCAGCTTCATTACTTTTGCGTCACACGATCCTTCAGAAACCATTCTAATATGCTGATTATTATCTGACTATTTCTTCCTCTTGCTTCTTCTTTGCAATAGTTACACAGTTGAGTTTCTGTTGTTGTTTTTTGTTTTGTTTTTCAGGACTGATCAATAGAAAGATCCAAAAATCTGCATTTATCTGGTGAAAAAAAAGTTATATATATGGATATTATAACATTCAAAAGCTTGGAGTCAGTATATATATATATACAGTCTATATATATAGAAAGTAAAAGTTTACTTTTCTTCATCATTTCTCATAAGTACAACTTTATTGTTCCTAAACGTTTGAGTGCTGTGAGAGTTTTATCAACCAGCAGGTGAATCACTGAAAGTAACAGTGCACCTCTCCTGAGCAAGACACACAGTTTGAGCTATAAACGATGATAATAGTGATTCCTGTCTCAGAAAACACCTCTAATTAGTTGCCTTTTTCGGAGGCCCACAGTAAAGCGATGCGTTCCTCAGCGCTGATGGTGAGTAATCAAGCCCGGGTATAATCAGAGACTCGTCTTGGTGCCAGAGTGTCTGGGTCGTAATACCTGTTTAAACTGATCCGCTTGTGTTGAGATTTGGTGGAAGAGTTTGCGTGTTCATTGACATCAGCTTTGGCTCCAGAACAAGGCCGTGCTCTACTGCGGGACACCTCTGATATACGACCTGCATTTACAAACACGGCAATAAAGATTTGGGTGTTTGAATGAATCACGCAGTCAAACGCGGCTTCATTACTGGAGCTATTAGTCTCCCGGAGGGGCCGATACCTCAACCTTGAGGCCATGGAGGCTGATCTTGGGATCCAGAAATACAGCAGCATGTGGAAGCTGACCCAGCGTTGCGTCGTTTCGTCCACTTCGTCGTACCAGTTTTTGTGTTCGTGCAGCAACACCCTGCTATCCGTCTTCTTCCCTTCAGGATTAAATGAATTCCCACAGATTCAAATCCCCCCAAATCCAGGCCCTCAGCCGTTGATTGAACAGCACACGCCTCAACCTTCAGTAAACATCGCAGTAAATAAAAACAAACCGTGCCACACCGGAGCTTCTCTCCTTGGACTCGAAGCCAAGTTTTCGTATTGATGCCTCACCTCCATCCATCAGCGCAACAGACGGCTCCTTTATTGACCTCCGAGAGCCACTGAATGACAGAGTCCGTCCTGATAGATAATATCAGCAGCTGATAGATTCCAGCCCGCTCTCATTCATCAGATGGGTCCTGCTGTATTAGCCGAGCGAGACGCGCTCTTAGTCCCAGATTCCCACTGTCAATCCAGTCACGTCCCGCAGTCTATTTCAGTCGGAGGAGAGGACAGAGCACAGATATCCCTCTCGTGTGCTGTCGCTCTCAAACCGAATTCGTTCTGCTGTAAAGACCGCCGGCAGACGCCTGAAGACACGACTCCATCCGCTCTGAGGGACGCTGAGACGACTGTACTGAATCATATCTGTGGGTACAACAACGAGCATGATGATCTTCTTTACACTGTGGTCAAGGGTACGCAGAGCCAATTCGCTTTCACATCATCACACTGAAACACAACCTGAGAACGTGGTCTATAACGTTTGTTGAGGGTCTAAAACGGAGGCATAAGCATAGCAAAAGTTCTGCGTTTTAAAACAAAGCGCTCTAGTGTAACCAGAGGTTTACGTGAGGCTGTGTGTTTGTCTGAGAGTCGTTGTGTTCGAAGCGAACGGTTTGCTGATTGAGGTGGGGTCGGGATCTGTGTATTCGGAGGTGGATGAGGGCGCTGCAGAAGTCATGTGGAAATAAGAGGGTTCATGTGATATAACGACACCAATTTAAGCGGAGGAATTGAGGTGAGGATGCTGAAGTGGTCATTCTGGACTCTTGGCCTCCTCAGGGAAATAGGACTCATGGAAAGCAAAAACTATTTGCATGTGGGACTGCTAAAGTAAACGTTGTGTTAGGGTTTCTCAGGGACTCCAAATCAACACAGTATGTATCACATGTGCGTCTCTCGAGACTTTCCACAGAACAAGGTTACCGTGTAGACATGCCTGTCCATCTGGATCAGAAGAAACTATTCCCACGATACTGCATCAGTAATTCAGATACTTGTTCGTCCAGAATCAATCGTATAGCCTTGCAGGAAGAGTTTATCTTGCTTTATTTATGTCAAGATTTTTTCTTTCTTCGAAAACAAGGCAAGCAGCATCATGACAGACTTCTGATGATGATATCAGGATACTGTCACAATAGCTCCTGTCATTAGTGCTTGTCTTTATGGGTTTTCAACTAAATGTTATGGTTGAACGTTAAATTCCAGTGAAGCTCTCGCTCCAGGTTGTGATTCCGGCAGCTCGTAACTCAAAACTCGTAATATATTACTCATCACTAGTGACTCCTCTCAGATTTAATGGCATTACTCCTCACAGCCAGCACTACTAGTTACATTACTTTTCCATTATATACACATATTTATTTATTTTTTCTTAACTAAACATTGAAAATTAAAAAAAGTGAAATTGGCAATTGGATGGCAACTGTAATATTATTACTTAAATTACACTGCTAGTTACCAGGGACAGTAATATTACTGTAATGCGTCACAGACGAGTCTCTCAGATTTGTGCATTTTGAATGTAACTTCTGCTATTCATTATCATGCAGTTGCACTCTACATATCACTGTAGTATAGTTTTGCACACGTTATGCAGTTTTACAGTTATTAGTATGCATGTGTGTCTATTTCTATAGTTTGCACTTGTCTTGGCATTCATCGTGGACAGCAAAACAGGCTTCTGTTGTACGAGAAAGCTTGTTTTCCTGAACCACAGTAACTATCTAGTCCGGACCCGGCAGCGGTCGAGCCGGCGTTCTGTAGCTGGTCAGCGGCGGAGTGACACGGGTCTGGCAGGAGCTCAGCTGAGGGCCCGGAGCACGTCTTCCCACCGAGCTGCTCCCACAGACAGTCTGTTGTTTTGCCGTGTCCCGAAGCAGTGGGCTGCACAGATTGTTTTTGGACGAGTTTTAGCAGAACACCTTCGCTGTGTGCTGGTGCCTGCGGGGCAGAGCTTCAGCTGTTGGAATGAGGAGTCCTTCAGTCTGTTTAATGATGCATTGGAAGCGCTCGCTCCAGCACACACTCAGCTCTCCTGTCCAACCCTCCGCTGTGTGATTCCAGAGCACTATTTTTCTTAGATAAGAATCTTTGTTGACGGTATTTAAACTGGGTCAGGACTAGCACTTGTCAGCTATCAGAACATATAACAGCCTCACTGTGTAAAGCCACACGTTAACTCTGCTGCGCCCAACAGGCCAGCGGCGGTACTGACTCTCTATGATTCACTCAGATCGGAGGCTCCTACAGTCACCAGTTTCACAGTGTCTCTTCACTCATTGTGTGTTTGCCCTGTTCCGGTCGTCCAGCTGTTACTGATTCCGATTCGTTACTGAAGGATGATGATTTTGTGGAGCTGTTTGAGTCAGTTCATTAAGAGCTTCATTAGTTAATGACAGTCTGTGTGTGTTTTGCATTTGTTGTTGTTGAAGTAAGAAGACAATTACAGTAAACATGATCTGTATGGTGATGAATGATTTGTAGTGAGCTGCTGATCTGTATAGTTTGATGAACGGCAGCCTCTTCTCGTGACCCGCTTGAGTTTTGGGGTGCCTCTGACCCGCGTTTATGGCCCACAGAAGACATCGTGCTCACCTGAGGAGGTAACCATAGCAACAACCGACCGCTCCAATGCTGTCAATCAGTATTGACAAAACATCAGAACTGACATTATCTCATGTTTCAGTGGATTTGCATGCCGTGATATATAAAATAGAAATATTCTGGATACAACTGACTTATTATTTTAAAATAAATAAAAGCAGCGTTCTATTTCTAAGAAATAATATTGTGTTATAATAATAATAATGTTGTTTATACATACATAAACAAGCAAATAAAGAACATGCACACATAAGCAGTATTCTAGAAATTTCTTAAATAGGATTTGATGTATTTACACATCACACAGATACATACATATAACGTAAACAAAACTTTGTCTAATTGTTTAAAAAGTCTTGAGAACAGCTTCAGGGCGGGAAAAGAGGGCTTCGTTAAATCGCGAATCGATTATTAAAACTGAAAGCCCTTGCATGATTCGCCGGTGATTATCGCCGAGTGTTTGCGCCGCGCCGCGGTGACGTCACTCCGCGCTCCGTGCCTCTCCGGTGCTGCTCGAGCTCGAGCGCGCAGTCTCGCCGCACGCGCCTCCCGCTCGGCACGCGCTCTGCTCTTCTCCGCGCGATGATCCGCTCGCTCCGCCGCGCGTCACGCAGGAGACCATAGATGCGCGTTAAACTCCGCGCCACCAGAGAGAGAGACACGCAGAAAGAGACGCACGCTCGCGCTCCGCGCTTGGATTACCGCTGGATGTGAATAAACTCTCTTCAGCAGAACTCACACAACACCGCGATGAGGATGAGGATGAGGACGAGGAGCAGGTAAGACGCTTCACGCGCTCGCAACTAATTTCTGGGCTCTGGCAACATGACGAGCCGCGCCAGAACAGTGTGTGTGTGTGTGTGTGTGACAGTATAGAACTGTGTGTGTGTGTGTGTGACAGTATAGAACAGTGTGTGTGTGTGTGTGACAGTATAGAACAGGGCGTAAGTGTGTGTGAGTGAGGCGCTCGAGAGGTTTGTTTCACATTGAAGTATAGAGTGTGCTGATTTGGGCTTGTTCTGAGCTCTCAGACACTACAGGACTCTCTCTGTGTGAGGCTCTCTGTGGTTTTTTGGCGTTTCTGGGAGTTTTTAAAGCCTCATGTCGCTGCTGGATTAAACGCTCATCATGTTTCTCATGTCAGATTACACAAATCGCTCGGCGTGAGGGTTTGAGCACTTTGACTCTGTCAGATCGAGGCTTGTCCTCCGGAGTTTCTCTCATTGCGTTGATGTGAAACGAAGCATCAGTAAGGCAAACACAATTACGCCTTTCCTTTCTTTCTCTGTCTGTTTTGGTTCTGCCTCGTGAACCTCAAGATCAACTTTAGATGGACGTTCTGACCGAAAAAACCACAAACCTCTGAACTCCCAGATAAGGTTTGACTCGATTGCCCGTCTATCTCTCTCTCTCTCTCTCTCCGTCTGTCTGTCTCTCTGCTTCTGTGTGCTTGTGTTTGTCCGCTAGGGGCCCCTGAAGTCCCCGCAGGAACCAAGGGAAATGAATTGAGCGTTAATGTCATCAGGAGCAACTGTAAAAGGGTTAAAGCGGCCGATAAAGGAGCGAGTCGGTGAGGTGATGAAAATGAGCTCAAAGTGTGTGTGTGTTCTGCAGTCGATCAGCACTTATGGTCCATTGGCTTCAGATATCTCTGTTGCTGGTGTGTGTAGGAGTGTGTGTGTGTGTGTGTGTGTGTGTGTGTGTTTCATGCACACATGCCCAAACAATCAGTGCTTGCCACTGCAGTCTGACATCCCACAATTAACGCTGTGGAAACGCCTTCGATTTCCAATCCCGCTGCAGCTACCAGGCGAAAAACGTGTGCGACTCAGGACAAAATAATTTGCTGTTTGGAGGCGAGTTTGCGCTGGTCTGAGGCTCGCAGCAGATACGACGCCCCTGCCTCGCATATTTGGTTGAAATGCGACCCGGGCGAGCCCCCAACGGCTGGTGTGTGTGTGTGTCACTCGTTGAAACGAGGAAAGGTTTGCTGTCGGATATGATAAGGAAGATCTGGAGCTGAGGAATGATTTGGTTTTCCAGTCCGCCGCTCAGGTCGTTTTTCCCACAGACTCTCGCTGACCTCTGCAAAAGAGCGGGGTTTGGCGGAGAGCGAGGAAATTTTGCGGAGATTCCTCGGCCGTCCCTCGGTGACATTCCTGACATGATGGAAAAACAGACGGCGGAGAAAGAGCGGAGGGGGAAGAGGAATGTTTTCAGAAGTCCATGACTAGATCTTCTGGAATGCCAAGGTTTAAAAAAAATAAAAATCCACATGAGAGAGAGAGCGAGAGAAAGCAGTCTATGAACAAAAGCAGCCTGCAATTATGGGGCGCCGACTTGTTTGAAAAAAACAGCGGAGTGCCAGAACTTCTGGGAACGCTCACTTCCGGATGGATCCAGAGCCGCTCGACACCTTGAACACAGTTCCGCTGACAGGCCCTCTGTCTCGACACACTGAATGAGCCGTTCTCTTTTCTCAGACGGCTTGTGACCTTGTTACCAAATATCAAACTTCAATACAGGCTGAAACATGAAACAAACAACAAATGCATCAAAATGTTACAAGAAACTGACTGCTGGTTTATTTCAAATTATATTTATATATGATACATTGCAAAGTGTGTATAATTAATGAATTATTATTATTAATATTATTTAAAGGGCATTTAAAAAAAAATATATATATATAATGAACAGCTAATATTTATGAATCTTGCATTAAATTTGTGCATTTTTTTCCATTTATTTTTATTCGTTATCTTTACAATTGTATTTAATAATTCCATTACATTCATCTCCTGCATCCGAGGGACTGACATATTATATTATGTTAAACACACACAGTTCAGTAAATGATGGAAACACATGATTTGCGTTTCACTCATATTTGAGACCGTACTGGACTTGGACACAATTTTATTCTGTTCATTGTTGCGCTTTCGTTTGAATTTTATTTTGAATTTTATTTCACATACGGTATTAATTAGGTTCAGTCGGCCGCTTTCTAATTGATGCTCCTCAAGGAAACGACAGATAAAGGCGTGAGGACGGAGAGTGTTTGGAGGCTCCCATGAATCCTGTTTATTGGGAAAAGAGCCGATGGAAGAGACACGGTGTGACGGAGGAGAGAACGAGGACGATGAAGATCCAGCCGCTCGTGTTCGTCGCTGAAAGAACGCAACAGTTCAGTCTCTCCGCCGAGATCAGAAACTAGAAGATGAAAGGACAGGACTTATTTTCGTCTCATTTTTTTTATGAATTACAGTCCCATGAAGCAGTACTAATGATGTAATCCACCACGAGCATTGGTACCAGGACTGCATTATATTAAGGGAAAATAAAATAAATAAAAATCACCAAACGACTTGAAGAACTGATTGGAGAGATCTGTCGAGGATTGAATATGAATAGTATATCAGAAATAATAATAATAAGGACAGATTGGATTGTACGACTCAATGATTTGATTTGACAGATGTAGCACACAGGAACACACTGGTGTGTTGGTAGTGTGTGTGCTTTCTAACTCAGTTACGGGTGGGGCTGCTGAGATCACTTGCTGATTGGTGGATCTGTTTTGAGGATTGTGGGTAATGTAGTTCTTTAGATTTATAGCCTATATGCTATTGTTCAGAATTAGTTCCTCTGAGGAGAAAATGAACAGCGGTTTCTCTTCTGCACTTCAGCTTGGTGTGTGTGTGTGTGTGTGTGTGTGTTTTTCACTTCCTCGCTCATTGGTCCAGAGCGGGTCAGGATGGGTCCATCGATCTGTGTGTGTGTTGACTGGGCGGATTCTGTTAGACAGATGAGAGCAGCTGTTATCACTATTAGTGTTATGTTACGATCACTGAGACTGAAGAACCTACAGATAGCTCGGGATTTATTACTTTTTAGATTTAGATTTAGACATTTATGGACTCTTATAAGCAAACTTTCCTGAAATACACACTTCTGCTTGATAAAACAATTTTCTGTTCAATATTAGTGGTCAGTTCAATTGAAAGCAGTATTTTTATTCAGCAACGATGCATTTACAGGCATTAATACTGTTACAAACAGTAAATAGGAATTATTGGAGTAGTGATGCTGAAAATTCAGCTGCGCGTCTCAGAAACAAATTAGAGTTAAGCACATATTCACAGCTGTTTTTAAACTGTAATAATATTTCACTGTTTTTGCTGCACATTTGATCAAATAAATGCAGCCCTGGTGATCAGGAGAGCTCTTCTTTCAGCAAACTCCATCACATCTCAGCCGGCAAACCATGAAAGTTTGCGCAAAATCCAATGCATCACAGAAGAAAGTAGAAATAGTTTTAAACATCATTTATATTTGATGATGACATTTATATTTTAAGAAAGTCTTGAAAAGGCGTTTTTAAAAGCAGCTGAACTTGATGCATGTATTTATAATATAGGTTTTCCACACAGTGTCTGTCGGTGTATGAACTGTTTAGTGTCAGTATAGCTGGAGAAGCATTCGTCACACAAGTGTGATTATGTTAGTGTGTTTATTCAGCTCTGGTTATTCTGCTCTACTTAAAGGACTTCCGTTATATGGTGTAGTTATATATGTGCATGTATTATACATGAGTAGTTATTTAACTGAAATACATGGAAATGAGACGAGAATCGATGGCAGGGAACGCTGCAGAGATTTAGACGCCGCTACGTCCTCATGAGCCGTGAACTACTGAACGTGTCCGGAGGAAACACAAGCTCCGAGCTGTCAGAGTCAACAAGAGCAGACGCTGATATCAGAGAAATACTGCAGCACACACACACACACACACACACACACACAGAGAGAGGCAGAGCGCTTGACTGTGATTTATGTTTCTCATGGGAATCACGTCTCGCTGTGAAATGAGGAATGAGTTCCATTAGCACACGCATGAACATCACACACACACACACACACACACATGAACATCACACACACACACACACACACACACACACGCATGAACAACACACACACACA
>JAUMHQ010000059.1:28650063-28681135 GCA_032361165.1 Enteromius paludinosus
ATTGACAGATGGTAGGTTTAGGGGCAGGGGTTGGGTTACATGCTCGTGTAAATAATATCATTCAAATAAAACTGTTTCGGCGGGTTACATTGAAAAATCACACCCCTACACATATGCAATAATGCCAATGTTTTTACTAAATATATATGTTAGGGTTGGGCGATGTCAACCACTTTGGCATCGTACAATGTCTAATGTGAAACATCGCGATGGACGATGACATCGTCGTCGCTGTAGCCTAAAACACCAAGCCCCGCCCCACGACTGACAAAACAGTGTTCGCACGAGCAGGTGAGAGAATCATTTTAATCAGGTTTACCATAAAAATTGCACTTTTCCCCAAATCATGCAGCCCTACTGTACGTAGTGGAGTACAGAATTACCCATAATTCTCATTCACACTGGGGCGACTAAATAAGTCGCGACTACAAAAAGGACTCATTTATGGCCCTTTTGCTGTGAGTTCCGTTCATTTTGATATGTTCAGGGATGGAAGTGAGCCTGCAAACAACTGCTGTTTCTCTGTGTTTGGTGCTGATGTTCAGCGTGAGCTCTTAAGCGCGGTTTACTGTCGACCCAAACGTCATTAGAGCAGATCCTCTGACAGCCGCATCTTTGATGTGTTATTCGCCGTGTGTTCAGATAGCTGTATGACAGCCGCGCCAGATACGATTTTACATATTTACATGCTGAGAAACTGCTCTTTGAAGTACAGAGCGAGCGAGAGAGGCGGTGGTGTTGGCAGTGACGGCAGATATTTTGGACGGCTCAGTAAAATCCCTCTGGTCGGGTGGTGACACCCCGCTCACAGATCCAATTATAGACAGGGACTCTGGGATACGTATGTCACATCCGCCTCCTGCACGCACAGCTCTCTAACTACAGAACAAGTGCTCACCGCCATCATCCATCGTACGAGAGATGGGACACGGCTCTTATTGCTAACTAAATATAGAATATAGAAATGTTATTTAAACAAACTGATCGAAAATTTGAGCGCACATAATAAAATGACTGAAATTAAAAACTGAAAATAATAATTTAGACATGAATAAATAACATAATAGTATAAAAGTAATACTAAAATAATGTTGATTTAAATTATTTACATTCAGTCAAGTTGGTGAAGTTAGAATTCATATTAGCTGTTTTTTCATGTGTTAATGTCAGCTTCATTACAGTCTTCAGTGCCACGCGATCTTCAGACATCATCTAAGTATTTATGTGGAAACCATGATACATTTGAGTTTTTCAGGTTTTACAGATGGATAGAATTTAATGCATTTGATTTAAATGTGTTAATGCATCACCGTTGACTTCTTTAACTGAACCCAGAGGCATAGCAATAGGGCAGGCAATCGCCCGGGGCCTCGCATTTTGAGCTGACCATTTGAGCAATCAGAAATCTCATTATCAATAATATACATGCACATATGAAGCAGTATATCTGCATCCTCTCTAGGGGGCTCCCACTCACGTTCCGCTGGATGTGCTCGCTTTTTCCTTACACTCGCTACAGAAGAGGAGGAAACATGACAGCGGTAATTCAGTGGTGGAGATAAGATTGACTCGAGGATAATTATGACAAACAAATGATTTTTGCTTATTTTCATTTAATTATTTTCTAGATAAACTCCTAGTCCAATTACTAATAGGGTTACTGGGAAACTTAGCAGCAGCATGTATTTTACAGAATAGGGGTTACAGGTAAAGACAGTCCTGTGACCTGCTGCCACCGGGGAGCTCACAAAACAACAGAAAACATTACATTTAGCTAGTTGACATTATTTATTTAGCTCTTCCACATTCAATTAGTTGTGTTAGCAATGAACTAATAGTTAATAAACTGTAAATTAAATAAAAAAGATTAAATTCAAATGCTAATCATATATTTCTGCATTCAGTAAATATAAAGATTGTTCTGTATCATCAAGAATAAACACTTTTAAAAAAAATATATATATTATGTGTTTTGACTACTTTTTGTATGTTGTATAAATGCATATCTAGGTAACAAAGATTGAATTTTTTCTGGGGCCGCGCTTCATCTCGGTTCGCCTCTGAGTGCACTCAAGCTCCCGCCCCCAGGTTCATCTGATTGGTCGATGGTTTTACACTGTTTTACATATGTGACTATTTTTACCTCCATCTTCAGTCATGTTCCAGTCATCTGAATGTGTTGGATTTGATATCTTGTGTCTCTTACATCAGCAAGACAGAGCTGTATAGCATTTAAATCATCACTAATAATGTTACAGGACAAATATTCATTCTGCGGTTTTTACCTCGTTTGGATCGTGGTGAGGGTTAATTTTGGACTCTGGGATGCATTACCGTCTGCTCTATTAATGACGCCTAATAAACAGTGCTCAGATTGTCATGTAAAACTCTTAAAATAAATGTGGTTTCTGACCTCGTGGCTCTGCTCCATCACTGACAGAAATCAGACTGCTGGTTATAATGTGTGGCGTGTTGGTAATGACAGCCTGTTTTGGGCCTTCATGCTGTGTTGTGAATAAAAAAAAAATAGAATAAATAAAAAATAGTATGCACACACACACACAAATACCTACTGAAAAATAATTCACTGATTTTATATTTCTCTGTTATGTTTTTAAATGCCTTTGCGTTGCATTTTTGCTCATTTTATTTAATTGCTTCTTCTTCTGTGCAGCTCGTCTCTGTTCAGTAATCTGTCCGCATCAGGTGTGTAATCTTAACTCTTTCTGTCTTTTAGCGCCTCCAAAATTCTTGCAAACTCCAAACGATCAGACGGGCATTCAGGGCGGTGTGGCCTCCTTCATCTGCCACGCTACGGGCGACCCACGGCCCAAGATCGTGTGGAACAAGAAGGGGAAGAGAGTGAGCAACCAGCGTTTTGAGGTATTAGGTCTATTGTTCTGATGTAAAATGCTCGACAAGTGAATGCTAACGACAGCCACGCCCATCCGTTCAACCACACCCACTCATTAGCATACCCTGCCACCCACTAACATGCATGATCACTCATGCCCCGCTGCCGGATTCACGAAAATCATCTTTAGAAAAAATAAAGAATAAAAATAATAAACGTTTAGTTCTTAAGAGCAGCCAAGAGCTTACAGCTTCTTAGGTCTTATATTTGTAGGAATAAATGTGTTCAGAACTCGACATTCTCCACAAGTTATTATATAATTCTGTCTAAAGATAGCTCAGCCTATTTCATTTATCTCATTTGTTAATTGTGCAAAAACGTAACAATATATTTCATACAAGCTGATAAAACCTTTTTTGGGATTTCATTTAAAGGTTGTCGTAAGAACAAGGGTTTTAAGGGATTGTATTCCCAAAATACTATTTAAGTTAGAAAATGGAGGGAACTGGCAGGTTTTTTTTTATTTTTTTATACCAACTAAAACTAAAAGCATGTACAAATAGTTATTTGGAAATAATAATAATAAAAAGAAAAAAACTTATTATGTTTCAAATAGGTGCCAAAACTAAATTTGTGGTAGGAATGTTTAGGGAAAACAAACAAAGAACTGAAAATGAAGAGAAACAAAAGATAATAGAGAAACCTCGATGCTTTGTGAATCCGGCTGCTCATCTGGACAGCATGAGAACATAAGAATGGCCTTCGTTTCAGGAAACGATGGCTTTCGCCACACATGCGCTTTGCATTTCTGAATGCACTTGGTTCCCAGACGTTGTTTTTGTTCTTGTGTTGAGCGTCTCATTTGCTTCTCAGAGCATGTTCCGCGGCTCAGTCCTGTATGTTTATTTATCTGTTTTTGGATCGCCATCTCAGCCCAGCATGATGAACCAACGCATCGCAGCCGAACACTGATAAGATTTTTTTATTAATTTTCTGTGTCATCTTGCCGCACAACCATCTCCATCTTCCGTTCGCTAACGCTTAGCGGCGACTAATCTCCGGACGCTTATCGCCTGATACGGCAGAAAGGAAATCTTATCAGCGTTCATCACATGCTACACAGCACTAACAGCCACTAATACGCTAACCTTCTTCACCTTCACCCATGTCACTCATTACTAATATCTTATTCAAACGCTCACCTAACGCGGCTCATGCACACACGAGCGCATGCGTGTGAGCGCGTGGTCATACTCGCATTTCTTTGCGTAAAAAAAGTGACGGTGAAAGAAAAGCCACAGCGTATGACCACTGTTGTATTTAAGTCTGTAAAATGGAGAACCCTTCCTGGTTGTTTCTGTCAGAAGTGAGTATACACCTCTCAATTGCCAGCAACTAAACCTGTCTGTGAGCGTCCTGTGTCCCGTTCGTCTGGCGTCGAGGCTAATCGACTGTCTGATGGCATTTGTGCCTGTGACGTCCCCTCTCCATCCTCGTTTCATGTTTCATGCGATCCGCTTTAAGAGTGGCCAGACCAGGCCGTCCCATTCTTAAAGCCGCCGGGTTTATGGTGAAACGTCTGGCTTAAGAATTAGCATCACCTTCAAGACATTCACTGAGCATTTTACACAAACCCAAGCCAGCTTCTCAGACATGTGGTGACTGATGTCTGCCGAATATAGAGAGAGAGAGGTATGCTTGAGTACAGATGATTTTAAAATCGCACTTAAGTACTTGCAATTTACAGTTGTATACTTTTAAGTATACTCATTTGTTATTTGAAGTATACTTGCCATGTGATGCTTTAGTTTCTTTATGTTTTCTTTTATTGGTTGAGTGGTTCCTTTTATTCGCCTTCAGCGAGTAGTTTACAATAAGTCAGCTTTGCAGTAAAAAAAACTTCAAGTAAATGATACATGGGGACTGGTTTCTGCCCGGGGTATTACAAGACATAATATGTGTAGAGAGAGATACTCTTAAGTACTGCATAGTTCCTTTTAAAATTGCATTTAAGTATGCTTGGCTCATACTGTTTAGTTGTTATATACTTAAGTATACTTAAAAGTATAACTTAGCATTCAGGAATATATATCATGCTGCTTTCTCTTATTGATCTTCAGCTTATATTCTACAACTTTATAAGTCAAGCTCTTTTAAAGTCAATAGCTATTATCAGAGTAAATCATTTATTTTAAGTATAAAATCACCTAAATAGAAAGCTAGTAGTGTACTTCGAGAAGAAAATAAATAGTATAAAATTATAAAGTGAAAAGCTAGAAATAGCTATGATTATACTTGCTGCATAGGAAATATTCAACTAGTATATTTAAGTCTAGTCTAGAAGGATAAAACTAGCAGTATACCTGTATAGTGTTGTTCACAGTATACTTGAAGAAAAAAAAACTATCCAAAATGTACTGTTTCTTGCTAAATTCACGTGAAAGTATACTTCAGAACTAAACTCTGAAACTATACGTTTCCTACAATAATACAGTCCTAACTAGTGCTATACTTACTACATACAGTATAGACGGAAGATAGACTTTGAACTACACGTGAGTTAATGAACTTCTTTCTGAAGGTCTGTTGTGTGTATGTTCAGTGCAACTGAGGACGAAACTCTTTAGCTAACGGTAGTAAACGTAGAGCTCGCTAAGGCTTCAAAAAGTTGCACATGTTTCTGAGGAAGCCCGTCGTGGATCTTAACCAGACTGTTTCTGTGTCCTGTGTCCGTAATGTTGCGTCAGGTTGCGTAAATGAAGGTGGTGCCACGGTATCCGTTGTCTGTCCAGAGCTCTGTGTCAGGATGAAGTGTGTGTGTGTGTGTGTGTGAGAGAGCATGATTATCTGTCGTCAACTGTGGGCAAAAAAAACTCGCGTAACATATCTTGTTTCTCGCACCTGTAGGTCGTAGATTTCGATGACGGATCGGGCTCTGTCCTGAGAATCCAGCCACTGCGGACTCCTCGAGATGAAGCCATTTATGAATGCGTCGCCTCCAACAGTGTTGGGGAGACGAGCGCCACCACACGACTCACTGTTTTACGTGGTAGGTTCCCGACCAAAAACCCGCGCTAACCTTTGCTCTCTCATTGTCTTCCAGCCTCCTCAGGTATGTTGGCTTTGTCTGTTTCGTTGTGTGTGTGTGTGTTTCTGTGTGGTTAGAGTAGTTGGCCAGTGCAGCAAATGGCATTTTATTTCTAGAAAAGCGTCCCACGGATGGAGCATGAAAAATGGAAAAGCTCCTTCAGCTCTCACTGACCTTGGAGCTTTTTAACGGGGGTGATTAATATTCTAATTAGCAGACGGGCTTTCCTGCTCGCTAGCTTCGGCATCATCAATATAACTCTAATTTTATGCTACATTTACAACATTTCTTACAAAGTGGCCTTGTAAGGCCTTGTTGGATGTGTCAGCGTCCATGAGTGAAAATGCTCTCCTCTCCTAGCTTTTAGCATTCTGACCAAACGAAAGGCTTTATCTTTTAATGAAACGGCGAAACGCAGCTTCTAAACAAAGCAGCCCTCTGATTGGCCTGAGAAAGATTCTGCCAGACCTAAAATGGAAGAAATGCAAGAGAAGAATATGCTTTCCACCTGCAAACATTAGCATGGTTATTGGCAAAACATTTTCCCTCTGCTTTCTCTTATTTTCTCCCTCCTTTGTGGCCACATCTGTTGTTGGAGGGAGAGTATTGCTGTTTGCAGCTCAGGTCTGATAAAACCTGCGACACAATAGCAGCGCGTCGCTTAGAAAACACACACACACGGCAGCACAGCAGAACTCAATCAGGGGGAAAGTCTGCGAATCTCTCTTGGTATGCTGAGAACACTGCAGTATATACTGCTGTCTGTACAGATATGATGTGAACAGCAGGGGAGACCGAGGGCGATGTGACAGGACATACAGATCTCCCTGCCATCTGTGCGTCTCAGAAACATACGCCAGTCATGCATGTTTACTACAATATTCAATTTATTGCCTTATTAAAGATGTACATATTTAGACGATGAAAATATTAACCCAGATTGCATCATCAGCGCCTACAGAAATATTAATATTTCAGTGTTATTTTAGTATTTTAGTATAGTTTTTTATTAAGTTGAATTGAATGTTTTTAATTTATGTGCTGTAATGTTAAGTAGATTGGTTGAATTAATTTAATATATATGTGTATTTTTTTATTTTATTTAATAATCGAGTTTAATTTAATTTATCATTTAAGCACAGCATTTTAGTTATCAAGGCAACAATTTTTTTTTTTTCCAATTTATATTTTGACTTATTTCCAGTTTTGTCAGTTACCTTTCTGTTTTAATGAACTTTTGGTTTTACCGAACAATAACAACAGGGATTAATGTTATATATGCCAGTGTGTGATTTACTAAACACTCTCTTCTTAAGTTCAAGACGAGCATTGAACTAAATACTTTGATGAAATAATAGCTGTTTCATATTGCAAAGAATAGTTTTTTTGACGTCATGAAATGAAAGTTTTATTTTGTAACTAGTGCTGTACATCCAATCAGATCCTGTCTCTAATACTTGTCTGTTAGAGTTAAACTATCTGACATTTATTTGAACTTTTACCCAAAAACCTGGAGATAAAATAGATATTAATTGCAATCCAAGCCTTGAAAACCAAAGAAATTGCTTTTATACTTCGGAATGAGATTTTTGATAAAGATTACATGTGAAGTTACCGTGGACGGAATAAATATGATGATTTTACCTTCATCGAATTTGATGTAAAACGCCTTAACTCGGGCTCTCCAATCCAATAATGAGTCAAGGAAGATTAAAAAGGACTGGCGGCTCGTTCGTCACACTGGAATGGAAGGTCAAGTCGAGCACAAAGCGTTGTGTGATTGAGAGTCTGAACTCACACACTGGAGCAGGATGTACAGGATAAGTCTTGTGCCGTTCTCTCTCTGAGCCTTCACCTACAATGACATCTAAATGGAAATGTTATAGTTACAAACAGGAAGCCCTAACCAAATATTTATCCATTAATATAAATGAAGGAAGCCAAGTTGTAGTAATTACTGCACATTCAGCCAGTGGGCAAGCAGCATCGTTTGAGCGTGAATAATGACACAAAACTAATACATATTCCGCCGTTAGATATCAGGCTGCGGCAGACTGCGCGAGCGTCGAAAACAAGCTTCGCATTAGAGAGCCTTTGCCTCGGTTAAGCCCCGACGTACTTTTCTTTCCCTAAAAACGTGGCGTTCAGTCAGCTGTGCATGTGTTGTTGGGAATATGGGTCATGTCTTATTCATGAATGCACCCACTGAACCGGGACCGATGCGTTGGGTCCTTTCGCAGACTGACCAGGGATTTCAGGCCCGTATTTGCCAACAAGGTCACAGGCACAATGCATTCTGCATCAAAGAAAACAAAAGATCCCTGCGATGGAGAAGTACGAACACTGCTGGTGGCTGCGCTACTCTTCACTGAAACGATTTTAACGGAACGGTTCACCTCAAAAAACCCTAGCGAGAGCCCTGTGACCATTTACTGACCATTGAGGACATGTGTGAGAACTTTCAAGCTGCTCTTTTCCATTTAAAAAAAGTCTAAAGTTATGCATTTGCTTTTATGCTGTCCTTTTGTAACAAAACAACAACGGAGCATTAGATGCAGAAATAGTGACAGAATGTTCCTTGAAACGTTTTGTTGTGCTGAAACACTCATGCATGACTTTAAAAATCCTGTGGAAATGGATGCGTCGGAGCAAATAAGACTGATTCCAATTCAAGTTGTTGGTTGGATGAAGCAGAGAGTCCTGGAGAAGTAAAGTGCCACTAGACATGCTGGAACTGAAAGGGCTTTAAATGACCCTGAGGGGGAACATTAGCGTCAGAATTTGGCTCCAGGGATGGAGAAACATCAGAGAGATTAACTGAATTCATTTAGTTCAATGTGCTGTGACCTGATGTCCATTTGACATCCACTCTCACAGTCAGCCGGAGAACATCATCAGCTCTGACGCTCCAGCGCCGCAGGCTTCGACCCCACCGTCCCGGCCTGAAAACGCCCATATATATTTCAGACGGCATTAGCATGAAGAGTAACTAGTTTTAAAAACATCGGAGGTCTCTTATCAGCTGTAAAATGGGCATTTTGGCCAGTCTCCACTTGCTCGTGTACGTCCAGCAATGGTCTAAATCAAAATTGCGATCGAATCAGTTGCGTTCATATTTATTCCGTGCAATAAGATCTTTATTGATGCACTTTAATGACCAAAGTACAATTTAGCAGTGTGCCATGTTCTGTGCGGTAAAATTATTAACATTTGGACATGACAGGAAGATACTTGCTTATAGAAAATGTGTAGTTCATTTGTATGGCTCACAAGGCCTTGTTAGTTTCATTGAGCTCAAAATGAGCTATACATTTATTACAGTTTTCTTTAAATATGTGTTTAGTGTAATGTTATTAAAATATAATCACACTACTAATAATGCAATTGCTATTCAATACAAATCAATCGATCAATCAATTTCATTAAATAAAAAAAAAATACTTACAGAATAATAATGGCATTTGATGTAAATAATGTCTGGGTAAATGTTGAAAAATGAACCAAGATTAAATTCATTCATGTAAATTCATGTTCAAGTGTTATCTGTGTTAAGTGTTATTCTCTCATTCTTATTCAACTCAACCATTCTCCCTGAAAAGAGAAAAACAAGAACAAAAACATTTTCATTTATAGAAAAATTCAGCTTTATCTTCAACAACAAAACAGAATTTGGCAGCTTTATATATGTGTACGTTACTGCTCATTTCAGTGGTTACAGTCATTACAGATGTACTCGTTGACCAAAATAAAAACTGTATTCGTTCTCCGAACTGAGGTTGATGATTAACATCATACGGTTTACGAATGTGCTGATTGTTAGCTGGATTCTGGATGTTTAGAGTTAAGTTATGATGATAAAAACACATCCTGAGTTTCATCGTCTGCAGCGAGGACAGTTGAGCGTGGTTCTGCTCTGTTGTGTCACGGAGGGAAAGTCCAACAGCTGCTCTTCTATTCGGATCTGAGTCTGTGCTGATCCACGGCGGAGTGATTGTCCCAGCGGAGCTCGAGGAACTCTGGCAGATCCAGTGAAAAGCCGGCGCGATCATGACAGATGACACCGGCGGGAAGCGCTCCGTTCTCCGCCTGCAGTTGAGGCGTTTAGACAAAGCCTGTCGTATGGTAATCCGGAAATATCCGTGCCAGAGCCGCCACGCTGGCACCTTTCTTCTGAAGTGCATCAATCCACTCCAATCTGACCATCCTTGGACTTGCGCTTGGAACGAAGGCGTAATCTTCGGCACACAGTCGTGCAGGAAGTCCGCCGAGGTGCAATTTAAAACCCTGACAGAAAAACAAAGGCATTGACGGCCGTCCAGACGAATCGCTGCCTCAGCGAGGAGGGACGGACGCCGAAATTGCTGTGCCTGTTGTTTGGTGTTCTGACAGCTGCGTCGAGGGTGAAAGGGCCCCAGAAAAGCTAGCGGAGCACAATGCGCTTTGGTTTAGCCCTCCGCCTCGCAGGAGCCGAGACCCCAGCGGCCCGCCGGCGCTTTCAGGCGCTTCCGAAGGGCCTTTCACTGCTGGAAACATGCTGACTTATCTCGCAACCCAGGTGAACCTTTCTTTGAGCTGGAAAATAGAAATGTAGAAAGGACCTGAGGCAGCACATAAAGTCGGAGCGGCTTTGTTTGAGCAAAGTTTCTCTGTGCGACCCCCTCCTTCCGCTTTAAATTAGTGCCGACGCTATTCATCACAGAAATGGAACAACAGATAATGACGAGTTATTTATTCTCATAATTAAAGACAGAGCCGTTAGACGTTATTGATCTTTGCTTGTGTGTAATTAATGGAGAGGAGGAGATGGGTAATTGTACAGTATGAGTATGAGACGGATGGCTGTAGAAGAGCAGGACTCCGTGGAGAGCCGTAAACGCTGATAGATGGCGTGTTGGTCTGGGTGGATGTGGATATCGATCCCTACGGATGGCTGTGGTGCTTTCCCCATTCCTCCTCCTCAGGGAAGCCTGAGCTGCTGCTGCTTGTTGTGGGTGAATTTGTTACCAGAGGTCTCCAAACGTCTTGATTTCCTCCTGATCAGAGTTGGGTGCAAAGCGTTACTGTAATTAAATGACTTATCTGCTGAGAAGTAAAATAAGGGATTACTGTTCATTTTACTTACTTAGAGTTAATTACAACGTACTTCTAAAATCAATATCGAATTTTGAATCCACATTTACAGTCTAAAGATAAAATTCAATGCAGCCTTCACTTTCAATTTTTCCTGATTCAGGAAAAAATCAGTCGAGTCTAGAAATAATTCTATAGACGTGAGGAGTATATCTATATAAAGTGACTACTGTACTTTGAAATGTACAAATGATCTGGTAATGTAATCTGTAAAGTGAGGTACAGTCTTTTAAAATAAACTAATGCAAAAACGAATATTATCCGATTATGTAATTCATGTGAAAGTGAGGTACAGTTGAGAAATTAGTATCTACTCACTGTGTGATGGATCCTAGAGGACGTTGTTAGAATGTCCTTAAATTGAAGATATGGGACAGAAATGACCCTGTTAGAGGTTTTGTTTCATGTTTACATCATGCAGTTAAACAATATCACACGAGCAATAGGGTGAGTGCAAATGTGAAACTGATCTTATACAACAGTTCAGGAAGTAAGAAGTTAATATTGCGTTATTTTAGACACAATGTTATCTGTTTTGCAAAATCTTTTGCACCAATATAATATTAAAAATAAAAACAAAGCAGACGTGTTTGACTGCAAGCAATACACAGCAGCGGTTCATTTCTTAATGAATGGACTGGTGGATCGTTTGGTGCTTTGAACCGTTGGCCGATTCACAAGCATCCTGAGTGCTCTCTAAAGCTCTCACGGTCCTATAATGCCACACACCGATCGATCTGATGGCAATAATCTGCTTCAAGTCAAACAAGCCTATATTTACACTGATTTATACGCAAAAAAAGTCCAGTGTCATTGCATTATGGACATCCCAAGTTAGCTCGTGGACCTTTTTCCAATCTCAATCTTACTTACTTATCTTCTCTCCTATCAAATTAAAGGGGGAACAATGTTTAAATAATAAGAATTATAGAATAAAAATGATAAAAAAAAAAACATTTATATTGGAAGTTTGCATTTGTTAGTGTTTCTTCGCTGTGTTTGTGTTGTGCTGGTTTTGTTGAGCGCTGGCTGGAGTTGAGGAGGCGCTAATGGTTTAGCGGGGGAGTTTGCGGGAGTGAAGGGCTCTTATCTGACGGCTTTGATGCTCTGCATATTGGAGTCATTTTCTGCTAGATGAATCGGCCTCCTCCGGGTCGCCCTCAATTCAACTAATGACACTCTCGAGAGGAGAAGCTCCACACGCCGCTGTGCAATTATGGCCGAATGCAATGTCGCGGGGCAGCACACCATGAAGAACGCCTGGAGAAACATGGAAAACGTCACCGGAAAACACCGGCGTAAAAGTACCCCGAATGCATGGCATCAGTGGAGAAAGACTGCATGATGTTGTAGTTTGGGCTGGGCGAGATTTTCTTTTAGCAATATATTAAAATAAAATTTAAAAAATTAAAAAATTAACAAAAAATATGAAGAAATGGAAGCATATGTTGGCAATCTGTCAGTGCTAACAGTTAATCTGATTGAATGTTGACACACAACATAAACATGGTTTAACTCCCGTCATTACACATTACCATCACTCTGTTCTTCTGTTTGATAATGTTCAGTGCTTTGCTACAATCTGTATTGTTAAAAGCGCTATAGAAATAAAAGTGACTTGACTTGACATACAGCTGATGAAGTTCTTGAAACGTGAAGTCAGAAGTCAGTCGGTTGATAATGATAATCAGAACGCCAATTTGACATTGACTGAACATTGTATTCTGGTCACACAACCTATAACCAACAAAATCAGTCAGCTGATGACGGTGTTGGACATCAAATCAACAGTGATATTAGACATCAAACTTTCATTAACCAGAAGAATCATGAAGAGAATGTTTCTTCTTGTAGATATATTTTTAGTTATATGTTAAAAGAGGAAATCAACATCTTGAATCGGTCCAAAGTTCCGAAAAATACTGACATTGAAATGTTTTGCTCTGGTTGTAGTTAAGAGCGTCTACCAGCAGAGGCTAATGGGATCATGCTAACCAGACAAACCCAAGCCTGTGGGCTGAGTTAGATGGATAACTGTGACAAACAGCTAATTTAATCTAAAACACGTCACCTGTTACCTGTGTTTAACTATGAGTTGTGTAAGTGCAGCCGCACACACACACACACACACCGAGTGTGATTTAATGAGCGATGGGAAGCCGCTGGGGTGTGAAGGAGGTTTCGCAAAATAAACCCACAAATGACAAACGGGTTTAGTCAGCAGAACATGCAACGATCTGCAGCCCTTAAACAAAATTAATTATAAAAGCTCAGAGGAAATGAAAGCGCGAGCGATGTCTGTCTGCAGCCAGAGGACGCCGAGAAAGACAAGCTTTTGTTGTCTTTTGTCTCTCGTTCGCTCAGGGAGTCTCCCACACGTCGACCGTAATGAGCAGCCCGACGTTATTTCATAGCGCCGGTGACCTAGATGAGTACGTGTTTAAAACTTGCTTCGGTCCTTCAGTCCATGGAGAATTACTGGGAAAGCCTCTTCTGTAGAAAGAAAGGAATGGTGTGAAACAGAGAGCAGATTACGCTGGACTGATCCTCCTCCTGCAGGAGAGCAGATTGTTCGCTCTGCGTTTGACGTACGACCGTTCTCTGAAATACTGACATATATTCACCTGAGAAACAGTGTTGTTGCTATTTAATCAAACTAATTTCAGAAAACATACACAATACTGGAGAAATGTAAACAAACAAAAAAACTTACATGAATCATTTCAAGTACTACTGTTACTAAACCTAACGTAAATATAAAGCTGAATATGAACAAATGTTCATACAAATAAAATAAAAGTAAATTACTAAATTACTAAAATTAAAAGTTAAAATGATAAAAGCTGATTAAAAGCTTGGATTCAATATACTTGTATACTTATATATATATATATATATATGTGTGTGTGTGTGTGTGTGTGTGTGTGGTGTGTATTAAACTAAAATTACAATAAAAAAAGTAAAGCTATTTTAATTTAATAATATTCCAGGCCTTGAAAGGTTCAAATTCCCACATTCTCTCTCTCTCTCTCTCACACACACACACACACCTGGCGCCGGATGAAAGTGTTGCTTGTCCTCCTCCACACACACACCCACACACACTTACAGACGTGTGTCACGCTCCCGACACACACAAACTCTCAGCCGGCGTGAGGGGGCGGACCTTCCAGACCTCACTCTTGAGTGGGCGGGGCCACGTTTCAGGCTTCTTGTCGTTATTACCCACGAGACTTCTGGATGTGATGCCACAGGGCACACTTTCTTTGATGCTGAAGCGTGTCATTTCTGGGATGTTAACGCACTTCCTCTTCTCTCTGTGTGATGCTCTGCTCGTAGTCTAGTGAGGAGCGTTGGTTGGGTGTTCATCAGAGGGGAAGCACATGTGTGGTATTTCAGGAACAGATCAGCTACAGCTGCTGCGGCAAGTGTGCATTCTGATCCCGCTGCAGGTCAAAGGTCGTCTCATTCATCTCAGGAATGCAGCAAGCCAGAGATCTGAAACACGGCCTGAGATTCCAAGACAGAGACGTCAGGAATCCACTCTCTCATGGGAGAATCAGTGCTGAATGCTCACATTAACCCTCTACAGCCCAACGTATAAAGAAGAGTCTGGAAGGTTTTAGTCTGATAAAGTGAGAATACTGATGAAAAACAGCTCAGACTATGCTGAAACACTACTGCTGACATAAATCATCGAAACATCAGTGGTCACTCTATATCTCCCAATAATACGTCTCAGTAAGATGAGGTGTAAATAAGCAAACATATAAAGCAATGCAATCCAATGCTGGTTTGAGTGATGAAGAAATAAACACTCCTCAGAAGACGTTTTGGAGGCTTGTGGAGATCATTGTTTCGTTGAGGAATGAAAGTAAAGCTTCTAGAAACAAATGCTCCTCAAAAGATCCTGATGATCAGATCGGAGGATTTTTCTGAAATGATTGATGGAGAATAAAAGCCGAGCTGCCTTATTCTAGTAAGTGTGCATCAGGAAATATTTATACTATCTTTATAATATTACTCATTTTATATTATCACTGTATTATTTAATTGTTACTAAGTTATTTTGACATTTGCTTGAATATTTTCCAAGGTTGGACTGCAAAAAGATGTGTGAAGTACCAGCTGCAGTTTAACAGCAACATTTTAGTTCTAAGGCTTTTTTGTGTATTAAATATGATACGGTGGCTTTATAGGGTTAATGATGCTGGTTTTAGTTTAGTGTGTGTTTCTTCAAAGCGCTTGAGTCTTTCTGCCGTCATTCAGAGCTGATGAGCGAGCGATCAATAGACTTTATCAGTTCGGCGGTTCAGGCGATCAATAAGCGCTTACACTCAAGGGCTTCCACACAATCAGAGAGTCCATGAGGAGCACTTCCACAGACACATCTACTGTATCGATAGCCAAGAGAATCTGAGGAGGACTGACACTGTAGGAACGCGCTTGATGATAAAACATATACGGATCTTCATGTTTCATATCATAACTATAGTGGAGAACGGTAATGGTTTAACACTGCTCTCAGGTCTGCTCTGGAAACAGCTGCTTGTGTTAGAGGCTGTGACCAGTTATTTGTTTGTTTAAATACCCAGGCAACACCATGTACCATGACATGTTTCAATTTCTAATTCTGATGAGCAGCTAATTTCTATTTAAAATAAGTACATTTTAGCCTGCCTTTAAATAATGCACTTAAGAATATACTTGCCCTGTCATGTTTATTGAGAAGAGGAGAGGGGCATATACCGAACCCTGAGGTTCCTCAGTATTTACAAAGCTATAGGAATTTTGGTCGTCTTTGCAACAGAAATATCATCCAACACGATAAGAAAAAAAGCTTTATATATTTAGTATTCACATGTGAAAGTTTTTTTATTTGTTTACATGTGAATAAAAGCCCATATATATTGTTTTGTTTTGTTATTTCATGAAAATACGTGTTAGAAGACTTTTATATTGAGGGTTAGGGTTTTTTTAACCGTATCTTTTTGGATGATAAAATAGAGTTTAAGGGTATTGACAAAAATGATGAGAAAATACAGTATAAGTCTCATTTGTTTGCAACAACAAGAGGTAGAGTATGTGATTACAATTGTAGTTCTCGAGTGCGTTCTCAATATGGTCTTCATGAGGATGTGAGAATGGTAGATATGAGTTGAGAGCTTTCAGCATTCATTTGACATTTTTAATTTTTTTTTTAATATGGAGATCCTGTAACGTCCAGGCAAATGTGCAGTGACGTTCTCCATGTCCAGACAGAGACACTGATGAACATCTGCTCTAGTTTCCCGCGAGCGGCTCTCTCATCGCCGGAGGTTGGCATTCCTGTACAGGTCAAATTTCTGACTTGCGAGAGACATGATTGATGGAAACACTGCAGCTTTTCCCCTCCATCTCAGCGAAAGCACTCGCAAGATTATACTGCAGCTGGAATGCACTGATAAACGCGCCGGTGGCCGGATTAGCCGCCTGTCATTTAACACGCGGCCAAATGTAAAAGATAACCTTTATTATCACAGAACAAGTGTCACATGAAGAAGAGGAAAATAACAGCAAACGGAGAGGAGCCGAATTCAGCCGCGTCAGAGGAAGCGTTAATGGAGAGCTCTTACATTCGCTGGAGTGATTCTGTTCGAGACAGAACAAAAGCGTAATTAACAGGCCACGCTGAACCATGCCAAAGAAAACAAGCAAATACATCAGGGGGCGTAAATGAGAGCGGAGAGCCGGAGAGGGGGTGGAAATGCAAACGCACACGCAATCTACTGACTTGAGTTTTAAGAGCTTTATTTCTGACAGACGTCTCGTCTCTTCTGTTCACTCGCTTCGTTGAATACTCATTACAAAGTTTCTCCATAATGTGTGCACTGAACTATAATCGAGCATCAGCCGGGTTCATCTACAACTTCAAGGAAGATCAGAATAATTCACAATAATGTTTTGTTATTTGCTTTTCGATTTATTTTTATTTCAGTCTTGTTTTGATAATTCTAATATGTGAATTTAAATGCATTTATCATTAATGCATGCATGCAGATTAATTGTCTGAGCAGTAGGTAAATGCGGAATGAATGTTGCACTAAACAGTAGACAGACAGACATCCTACAACCAGTGCACTTAGTGTATTATATCGTTCCACTATTCCTGAAAATGAAGTGGTTTTGATTTCCTGCTCTGTGTTCAGTTTGGTCCTTTTGTCACAGTTGTGACTATGTTCCAGAGCACGAAACGCTCTCTGTAATAATTAACACGGAGGACTAATTACACGCACACAGACACATCAGAAACAGAACAGCGCTAGAGTTTCCTCGTGATGGACCCTCTGTCTCTCAAATCCCGGATCAATACAGCGTAAGCGCGTCTCTGGGGTTCAGCCGCAATCCAGGACCAATCCAGCAACATTGACTGCCGTCACAGTCCAGCAAAGAAAACGCTCCTCTGCCCTTTTGTGGCTGAAAGCACCAGCACAAACTTATCTTGAGCGAAGTGAAGCAAACACAAGCCCACCCTAACCCGCTTTGGCCCGTCGCTCGGCACAAAAGCACCAAAGGAAGCGGAAAATACGGCTGGGATGGCAGTCATACTTGAAGGGTTTCCTGCTATTTGTCTCTGTTGGTAATCTGCGCTTTTGCGGCAGGAGGGATGACCGCAGCACAATGCGTCTTTACACCAGCTGACCTGTGACAGCGGCTCTAAGGAGATTGCGCTCGCTCAAAACGTCCAACAAATATATCTTATTATGGCCTGAGGGGATTTTCCACAGCGAATAACCTCATCCAGGCAAAAACATCTGCCGACGACACTAAAGGAATGAGAGCGAGGCAAAGCTGCATCTAATACGTGCATCAGTCGCTCTGTGACGCTGATCGATTCCCAACCCCAAGCCATTAACTGGCTGCAGCTCTGTGTGTTTTTGAGCTCAGTGAATAACGCCGCGGCCGGCAGAAGAATGCCTGGTATCTCACTCGCAGCGTTTCTCACAGATAAGTGAAAGAATCAATTACGCCGTGCTGCCTTTTAATTTACAGCTGCAACGAATCGGCCTCCTCTGGCTTCGCTCATTGTCAGTGAAACAAACCCTGCTAACTTCAGCGGGTAAACAGTAACTAATCACACCGGAGCGTTAGCCCGGTCCGCAGAGACTCAATTAGCTATATTTAATTAGTGCGTCGTCCTCTGCGATTAGACCGGCGCGTTAGAGAGCGTTTACGGCTAACGAGAGAGAAGTGCTGCTGTTTTTTTTTCGAAAGGATAGCTACAGTAATGTGATGGAAATGAGCCTGGAAAGTGTTTGTTAAGTAAAAAATGTAATGAAAAATGTAATGAAAAATGTAACTTAAGATGCCAAACTTAAGTTGAAGAACTGCTATGATTAAAACGTAAATCTAAATAAATGAATTAAACCTGACAGTATAAAAGAATATAGACATATTACCTTGGTCACCTTGGTTGGAGTATTAAAACAAAACAAAAAAAAACACTCCAAATCTAATAAAATATCAAAACTGAGAATTACGAAAACTTAAAATAGAAAAATGAAAACCAATTCAAAATATCAATCTTAAAAAGAGGCAATCTATTAACAGTAAGTAACTTTGCAACTACATGTCAACTAGCAGTCATCAGAGTATTAGTAGACTGTCTGATTAATATCTTCTAACAGTCCACAACACACTACATACCGACTATCAGAAACTTATTCTACTAACCCTAAACCTGCTGAGAGTTAGTACACATGTACAGTAGCTGCAAACCAATGATAATTAGTTAAAAAAGTTACTTATAGTTAGTAGAATGTCTCCTGTGAATGGACTATTGAAATAAAGTGTAACCAAATATTGTTACGGAAGTAAAGATTTAAATACGTGCATGCATACATAACCAACTGCAATAAAGTTTAGGTTAAAGTAATTACTAAAACCAGAATTGAAATAGAAAATAAACAAAAGCTAAACAGAAATGACAAAAACCCATGAAAAGACTGCTAAAATTCAAACTGAAATTAATAATAATAGTAGTGTAACAGCATATAAATAAGGCGAAAATAACACACTGAGACACTTAAGACACAATTAATAATGCATTAGCACAATGTCCCACTAGAGGCATTTATTGTATAGAGTTAAATATTTAGGAATGCATGAGATGAAGTGCAGTTTAACGCTTTCTGAAGTCACATGGTGCCATTCCCCAGGCAGCAGCGAATTAGGCAGCACATCCATCGGCTGCTCGATGACCTGAGCGTCATTACTGTGTGTAAATGGTCACCGGGGAGTTTTCTTTCCCCCCCGCGGCGGCTGGCGACTCTCTTCACAGGGCGACTGCGCCATTATTCTGTGTCAGGTGACGCGAAGAAGGGAGATATACTGTACTCCAGTGTATAATGAGAGTTCAGGTGAGCGCTTGGGATCCCTTTTGCCCTTGATGTTAAAGACGGTAAATGCGATTGTGAGAAAAATGGTCTCATGCGCTTCTAACTTTTAATTTAATGTTTTAATTCCCTGGCTCGTATCACTGCTTTTTGCCTTCGTAACTCCAAAAATCCTCTTGCCCTCACCTTCTGATTTGACCTACACTGCTGTTTTTCCCCTTCGCTCTCCTGGCTGTGATTTATTCATCCTCCAGCAGAAACACCTCACCGTGGCCGCGAGCAGAAGTGCTAACATAGCATATGGCTAACACTGCTCAATTAATTTATGCTTTGAAATGTTTTCGTCAATAACCTTTCTCCTGGAAAAGCTTACAATCATGTGGAGAGCACAAATTAAATAACAATTAACGGCGGTTATTTGCTCGCCGTTAGTTTGAGGACACATCTCTGCCGTCGCATTTTTCAACAGTTAATCAGAGAACTGGCAGAGTGAAGTACCATTTAATTTGTGAGGTGATTTATAAATGTAATGCTGATTAATTGTGTGTGTGTGTGTGTTTCTTGGTGAAAAGCGAACAATTGCTGACTTGTATTAAACTACACCACAGGTTTTTGTCAAATGCTCTTGGTTTCTGTTTAGGAATCCTGATCAATAATGTCAGCTTATACTTTTTTTTTCTGTCCTGTTTTCAGTAAAGATACTGTTTTGGTTGTGCTTTAATCTCATGTCAAAATGTCCATTTTGCAATGAAACCTCATCCACAGTAAAACAGCTGGGATGTCTGGGCCTAGATCGTGGTTTATCTAACAAATCTAATGCATCCTACAGCAGAAAACAGCTGATTTATACCTCTTATGCTCTAATAGTAAAGGACAAGTGTAGTGTATTCATGGAAAGTGCTGCTAAAACAATGCCAGGCACCAGAAATCCATATTTAATTATGCAGCACAGCTAAAGAAAGTATTTTGCTGTTAGTTTGAGAAGTATGAATAGAAAATATCCCAGGGAAATGCCTCCTTCATGCCCGGAGAGGACAAGGACGAATGTATTTGGCTGATCTTGTCGCGTTCGTGCTGCATAGGTGGAAGGAGAACTTGAGGTTCTGTATTGTACAACGAGTCCAAGGATCGATCCCTCTCAGGAGAGAAAATGTATAGTCTCACAGGCATATTTTGATTTCCAACAATACATATAGCCTGAAAGGCATTGATTTTCAAGCAGCATGGATTGTCACGTTCGATAATTATTAGCAGCATTGCCTCTGCTCCTCTAAGGTTGACTGCAGGCACTTGGCTTTATGGCAGGTAAAATTTGGCTCGTTTTAAAGAGCTTGATTCACACTTCGACCTTGGCATTGCTTTAAAGACTTACACACACCCACAGCCAATACGCAATTAGCGTTGTGCTGAGCTTTGGATAAGTGTCTCGTATGTTATTTGTTGGCCTTATCCATAAACCTTGCAAATAAATTAGCAGAGTTTATGGTGAGCGTGAGTCTAGTTGTTTCTGCAGTGACACATTCTGCATTGAACGCAGGCGACAACATTCGCATTAAATCATTTAATACATGCATTCATTTTATGAAAAAAGGACAAACACTAGCCATTTATCATGTAGGAGCCATAGCTATTAACAATCCTGAAAGAGCGAATTTCAAAAACAACCCAGAAATCAATCAATCAATCACTTTTATTTCTATAGCGCTTTTTACAATACAGATAGCAAAGCACCGAACATTAAGTAAGAGAACAGAGTGATGGTAATGTATAATGACGAGAATTAAACTTTATTTATCAAATGCAGAGAGTCTCTGTAGTCAAGACGACGGTAATCACTGGAAATCAGATGCCCCCAACTAAGCAAGCCAGAGGCGACAAGCGGCAAGGAACCAAAACCCCATCCATGAGACAAGAAAAAAAAAACCTTTAGAGAACCCTGCTCTGGCCGGATGCCCAGCACCTAATTTCCAGTTGAATTTCCAGTTAAGCACATGTCAGATTGTGCAAAGGACTTTTAGTGTGTTTGTGTGTATCTTGTTCCGGTGATCTGTCCACGGAGCTCTTCTATAGTAGGTGTTCTAGTGTCTGATGAAGATCATCTCTTTGTGCTGGTACACCATCTGATCTGGATAAGAACTGAGGAACAGAATAAGAGAGAGAGAGAGACAGACTAATATTAGCGTAGATGCCATTATTTTTAAGATGTAACGAGTACACCGTGTGTTAATGGGAGTGTTCCTGGCTGATCTAATTAATGCAGCCTAACAATCCTTTAACAGATTGAAATGGAAATGTCTGAAACATAGACTGTGACATACGTGGGTAGCAGTCATAGCAAACGTTCTGTGGCTTTCATAATTACTGTAAGGTACATTGAGAAGACTAGTGGGCCTAGTACTGAACCTTGGGGCACTCCACAAAGCCTTCCTGGAAACCTTTAATCTTACAGATAAAAAATGATGTGTTTTGCATTATGCTTAACTGGGTGGCACACATGATGTACAGAAGCAAGCAAACTGCTAAATCATATAAGAAGAATCTAACTGTACCCCATTTTGAAGGCAGCTAAACTCACCAACAAGATGTAGTGCACCACAAAAGATTAAATCCACTATCAACTTGTGTGACACCATGTTGGGGTCGGATGCAAATATTGGTTAGACATCAAAATGATCCCCCAGCATCTTTCTGTAGGTTTTGTCGTAATTTTATACCTGCATGTTTAGGAAAACAGACTGACAGGTAACTTTAGCTGCCAAGTACCTTCTAGCGGATGATGCCTACACACCACAGAAGAGCTAAAATTAGACACTCATCCACTGCAATATGTAGCTCACAGTCTGTGAAGGTCACATGAGGATTTAGAGTAGAATGTTTGCACAAAAATTTGAAAATTTGTGTTAATGCCCAAGGGATGATTACTGAAAGTGTTTTAAATGAATAACATGGGAAACATCAGGCGATTCTGGACATCACAGACCAGCTGTGCTGCTGCTGCTGCAGTTTTTGTGTTTTGTGTCAAACGGATGAATTATGAATCCTGGAGATCAGATGTCCAGGTCATCTTTTCCCCTCAAAATCAAAACTGTATTGCGACATTATATTCTTTACAATTTAGCATTCTATTGCACTGCGATCATTTCCATGTACTGAGGTGTTTACATTATGAATTAAACCTTGAGATGTATGAATTTGAAAATGCCGACCTTGGCACTTGGTTGGCATAAATTAAGGACATCTTCAAATCTTGGCTGAATCGCAGCACTCTGAAAAGAACGTTATAAAAATTTCAGAGACAATGAGGAGCGTTTCAAGCTCTTTATGAGCTACAGGAAATCCACCATTACAGCAGATGCCTCCCTCTGAGGCGCTGAAGTGTCATAATCACTCTTTAGTCACTATTTAGACAGGGATATTATTCCGTTGTCTATCATACATTCATTCAAATCCTTCACTGTTTTCTGGAAACAAGAGAAAATGGCCCTGGAACTGTCAACATGCCAGCTGTCATGGAATGCTCGTTTGCTCTATTCTGAAGTAAATCTAAAGCCTTTATTTGCACTTGTCATCAAATTTTACACAATGTTATCCAAAAGCTTGGTAAAATGCAGTGAAGGCAGTTGTAACAGTGAAAGAGATGTATTTTTGTATACATGAACTGAGGTTCATGGAAAGCGAATCCCAGGAGATGTTTGTGTAGTTCAGTGCTAATCACAGTGTGTGTGTGTGTGCTGGTAATGCTCCCTAGAGGCTTGTTGATTTCTTGTTTGTTTTAGATTGATTGTGTTTTCTGTAGGTTCACAGAAACACACACAAATACACACAAGAGGTGGTTAACCTTCAGAAAATGTTGGTCAAACTTGAGCTCCATCAGACTCCTAGGTATTTATTCATTTTGTGATGAGTGTGTGGGTATTGAAATTCACCAATGAGTGAAGAAGAAGTAAAATAGGTAAATGAAGAGTATGAAGGTATTCACACAAAAAATATGCAAATGAAAGATCTATTGTATGTCTGGGGTTATATGATTCCAAAATAGTATTTCAATCAAATTGAATTCAATAATAGTTCTTTTAAAAAAAATCTCATAGTATTATTAGAATACATCACTTCTGGGTTGAACCGCTCTAGCCTTTATTTGTGGTATGCTAAGAGTAATGTAATATTTTTACAGTTTGAAGTTCTCTTGTGATGTTTGATGGGTAGCGAGAATGTCCAAATGATTATTGAAAATAACTAAATAATAAAGTTTAAAATAAATAAATACTGAGTTCTATGTCTTGTCACTGTTACTCGAATGCTTCTGGCTAAAAGCACCAGTTCCAGGGTTCCGGCAGCAGCTTCAGGTAAAGTGTGTGTGTGTGTGTGTGTGTGTGTGTGTGTAACAGTGCTGGTGTTCCTGTGTTTCAGAGGATCAGCTGCCCACAGGTTTCCCCACCATAGATATGGGCCCTCAGCTCAAGGTGGTGGAGCGTACTCGTACCGCCACCATGCTCTGCGCTGCTAGCGGTAACCCGGACCCGGACATTTCCTGGTTCAAAGACTTCCTCCCGGTCAACACCAGTAACAACAACGGTCGCATCAAACAACTCCGATCAGGTAATTTCCCTTGGAGCGCTCGGCTCCGTAACCCTAAAAGAAAAGCAGCGACAAGAGCCGCTATTGTCCTTCCTTTCCGTTTGAGTTTCTGTTCTTTCTCATGGAGCCATTTCTTTGGTTTTCTGTAGGAAACGACATCTACGTCGTCAGCGTCCCCTCTGTGTGTGATGTGTCTTGTGTTCCTGTCTGTTTAATTTATTACCCATGATTCACTGCTATGACTGCATTTTTGGCCAGCTTAAATTGGGCTTTGTTTTGTTTCCATTTTAACACTTAGTCGCAAAAAGCAGCCGAACCATGCATAATAAATAAGTGTCGTTCTCCATGTCCTTATTTCCCTCCCTCCAATGAGCAAGATCTGGCTTCATTCAGAGCTCTCGAAAGAATCATCAAAGTTGTTTTGTTTGTTGCTCTCATGTCATGACGCAGCACACGACCCGGCGAACCTCAATTAAGAACCTCAAAATAATACTAAATTAAATGATAATAAAAAAACAGCATCCCTTTGTGTGTGTGTGTGTGTGTGTGTTTGTGTGACCCTCGTGTGCTTGCGCACCCGACTGACCAAATTTAGGGCTGAACACGTTGGTGATTCTTTGCATCGGGCGGTCTCTCAAAATCCCAGTTTCATTTCGCAAAAGCCGTAGGCCAACCGCCGCTCGAGGTGCTCCGATGTGTTTTCCAGCCCTCGATGGTACAACATGTCTTCCCAGAGTCCTCCGCTCTGCCCTTGTCCTGTTTTCTTCCGTTGTCTGATTTCTCTCTTTGATTTTCACCCTGTGCAATAGAGTGTCAGATTTAAGTGTGTCAACCAGAGCAAACGTAAGGAATATAATCATATTTTCTATGCTGTCTTTCTTCTCTCTGTTTTGTAAATCTCCAGAGTCCTTTGGTAAGTTTGTAGACCTGAACACACATGCCTCCCACTAATGTCTCCACCATGTTTCTCAAACTACTGTTAAAATGCATGGCATGCATTTTACTAACAGTGTCGATAGGCCAGCAGAACACACTGACTAGCTGACTAGCAGTAAAGCACACTTGCTCAGGGCCACGGCAGGACCGACACTGACACTGTCACTCCATCTGTGTCTCTAAAGCTCACAGCTCAAAGACTGTCCACTGTCCCCCAGTCAATCAGTCCTCAGCTCCCCTCTCCCGCTAGATCACGGCCACAGGGCTCAGAACGGCCCCTTGTGCTTCATCCACTGTACCAGTTGCTCTCTGACCTCCTAGAGTGACCAATGCTCAATCCTGTGCTTTTCTCCACTAGAGCCAATGGCTGTCTTTTCTGAGTCTCTCTTTCCTGTTGTAGCCTAATACAGTCTGTAAGAAAGCAAAGCAAAGCTAATTTGATTCTTCTTCCAAAGCGGCCAGCCTCTCTTCTCGTACTAACGACTCTTCTTTCTTAATCTTATTTGCATTCATATAATCCACCCAGGTGGTACGCCAATAAGAGGTAAGAGTGCTCAACTCAAGTTCACAGAATGAACAACTGACTTCATTCTTCCTGTCCCACATGTGTCTGCATCCATCGAACGCCCCGGCATCTTCCCATCCTCCTCCTCCTCGTTCCCGCTCCATCCCGTTCTGTTCCATCTCTCGCCATTTTCGCCTCAGCGCTTTTTTGGTTCTTTGGTTTGGTTTTGGTTTCAGTTCGAGAAAGCCTCTTGTATTTTGGTTTGTTTTGTTTTTTTGTTTTTTTTTCTTCCAAGCCGATATGCTTACTGCAGCCCAAAGAAGCATATCCTGTACGTGTTTTTTTTTTTTTTTTTCTATTTTTTTTCTATTTCATTGTTTTTGTATTATTTTTCTTATCTTTTGGCCATAGCAGATCATGTGTCCCTTTTTTTCGTCCAACTAAAACAGCCAAACATTTTTCCCCCCTTAGCTGTGTTCTTGTTCAGCCGCACATGAGCCCAGATGTCGGAGACACGCCGGAGACCTCTCTGCCATGATTTTTCCCCAAAAAGCATCTTTCTGTCTTTACAAACTTCTTTTTTTTCGCTCTTCGTCCTCCATTTGCTTTCCTCTACCTGTACCCTTCTCAAAAGGAGCTAAAAAAGCCCAAACAACCACTTTTTTGATAAAGTTTCTGCGGTGCTTTTTTCTTTCCACCACCTATTTTTTCCTTCTTGCTTTTCTTGGGTTGAAGGCTGTTTTCCTTTTTGACGTTTTTTATTTTTTCCATTCTCCAGGGTTGGGGAAAAGCTAACAGTGGGTCTGGCAGACGAAACCGAGGTGGCCGTTTTGTGTCGTTTTTTTGTTTTTGTTTTTTTTGATCAAGCTCCTCAGGAGGCGGCGCTTCGGTGCATTGCAAGAAACCTTTTTCCCTGGGTCATGTGACACCACACTGCTGATCCCATTGGTGGATTTTTATGGGTGTCATTTGTAGCGCAAAGCTATGGCAGTGGTTGGTTGCTTTCTTGGCGGCGCATGCCGTTTTGAATTTTGACCTCTAATACAATTGCATTTTGTTTTTCAGCTAAGGGTTGTCAAAAGGTTGTAAGTTGTGCCGACACACATTTCTTGTTCTTTGGAAGGATTTGCATGTGCTAGAGGTTTATGTACTGGTAACGCTAATTCTCCCAACAGATTTTTTTCTTCTTCCATTTTTGCCATTCGAGCAGTGCATTTTTTTTCCTGAAACTGCTGCAATTTTTACTGACTTCCACCATCGGAAGTCCTTGGCCATTTTATCGATCGGTCAATTTGAATTGAATTGAACACCAAATTTTATGATCCAAATTTCTTTTTTTTTAATTGTCCTCCCCCTTTTATGCTGCTTTTGTATACTGTAAACCTTTTTTTATTTGAGCCATATGCTGCTGTATTGCAGTTTTCACTCATCCCCATAATGAACAGTCCTGTGAGATGTGTAATAATATTGCAGGGCTAACCTCCCCCCCCCATCACCTTTTGTAGACCTCTCAATTTATAATCGATCAGAATTATTATTGATTGTTATTACCACAGCTGTTTTTCTAAACAGTAAAGCTCAAACGATTTTGAACCACCCGTACGATTAAGTGCCTTTAGAAACCCTGCAACATGTATCTTGTACTGTATGTTTTCCTCTCCATTGATGTGGTTGTAAAATGTCAGAGATAATTAATGCTGCAAAGTCTCTTTTCTTTTGGTTCCTTTCTGTGTGCCCTCTGGAATGTCTACTGCAGTGCTTACCGCGTTCTTCTCTAGGCCGGTGCTAAGATAGTCAGCGGGGCGAGATACGAGCTCGCGACACACTTCGATTTAAGCACCTCGAAATGACTTCGTTCCTGACAAAATCATAATATGCATCGTGGATCCACCGTGAAATCCATCTTTAGTGCTGAAATTGCTTTCCCATGATGCATCAGGCCTAGAGAATAAAACACTGCATTAGACATTTTAAGGGGAAACATTTCTACCCTCAGCGTCCAGGAGCTTAGCTTGCATAAACTGGTTAAGTCTATACCGAGCTCTCCAATGCGAGGCATGCCTGCAGATGCCGCCTCTCAGGGTTAACCGTCAGTATAGCGGCAGGCCTTTAGCACGAGCCATTTTGTGGCGTTCACCCTTACCGAGGTCTAAACAGAACAAATAATGCCATTTGTAGAGCGAAATAGGCCTAGCATGTGATTTAGTGAAAGTTGTTTAATGGCTCGTGTTATTATTGTAATTATCTTTCTCTGCTCGTGTTCTCTCCCACTGTGTAGGGGCGCTGCAAATCGAACAAAGCGATGAATCGGACCAAGGGAAGTATGAATGTGTCGCGACCAACAACGACGGCACGCGCTATTCTGCACCTGCCAACCTGTATGTCAGAGGTAGGAACAGCTCACGGCGGTAAACAAAGCTGACAAGAGAACATGCGAAAACATAGACACACACACTTTTGAAACAAATTGAGCTGAATGGCGGGTCACCTTTGTTATTGGGGTCCCTCTGGTTGCGTGAGCATTTTTTTGAAGTACGACGTAATGCTGCAGCCTTGATTTCCTGCCTGTCTGGTGTTTAATTTCAGCTTAACCTTTATTGACTTGAATGCTTGTTGTGTGTGTAATATGACTCATAAGATAACAGGAATGATGCATTGAGTTTAACCTCTTGACTCTCTACAGCAAATGTCTCAGTGCTCTGTTTTTTCTCTTTTTAGCCAAACATGGAATAAAACTATCTTTAAACTTTGTTTTGAACCAAAAAAAAAAAAAAACTTTACATAATTTGTGGTCGATATAACCGTATGTGGTAATATAATTACTCCACTGTATAAAAATAAAATGTTATTTGGTATTGACTTATGATTGAACATATGTATAATCTGGCACTTTGAAGTCAACATAAAACCTATTTTAATAAGTGTGTTTTTCATGTTACGCAATAAAAAGGACCTTGATTTTCTTGATTTGAATCATAAGGAGATGATTAGATGTCTAGATGATTAGAATATCTTTTCAGAAAGCCCTGCTTATGGTTTCATGTTGACTTCCCAATTTGTCATAAACTGCTGCCAAAACATGTTCCATTTTATAAATGTTGAGGGCCTGATGTCCAGCGCTGCTCAAGCAAACACGCTACTGCTTTAATGAGTGCGGCTATATTCATGCACAGGTCCCAGTCATGCGGTTTACATGAAGAACCGATGTGTTTCTCAAATACTGCATAATCAAATCTCCAGAAGAAAGTCAGTCCAGACCACAGTAACTGCTGATGGCATGTAAAGCTCATAACTGGACCTGTGTCATACTGTTTAATGGGCAGCGCAATAAAAGGCCTGTAAAATGCAGCACACTTTTCTTTCGGTAGACATTCTGTCTCTAGCAGCAATTCTCTGGGTTGAATGTGGCCTGTTTTACTCTCTCTGTATTTTCCCTTGTTTTTCTCCTCATTTTATTTTGTTTCCGCATCAATTCCCTACATCCCTCAGAGCTCCGAGAAGGTTGGTGTGTTTTTTCTTTCTAACCATCTTCAAACTCAGAAAACAAATGATACAGACGTTAGTTACAATTCCCAAGAGTACGAAAAAAATGATAATAATAATTTAATGTGCATTTGCGTGTCTATGATTAAATTCTGCTTTTGGTCACTTATGTTTTATGTTTTGGACCATTTTTTCTTCTTCTTTTCCCTTTTGTTGTGGTCTGAACGAATGCCCTGCTCTCCACTGTACTGCTTGACCAAAAAGTGGTGCATGTCAGTCAAAACGTGCTCAGTTTGTCGGGGGGCTTGCATGGTGGATTGGTCATGCTGAAGTTGTCTGTCTTCTCCAACATGTCAGTGGTCCTGCTTCGTTACTCTGACCGACACATGCTTTCCTAACACCTAGAAACAAGCTCTCTTTCGCTGACCTTCACCACGGTATGAACTGTGATGAGACATGCTCCATAGCTCTGTGAGATCAGATGTTTTCTTTCCACTTAATGAGCTGCTAATAAACGGCAATTGATGCATGTAGAGCATTGTTCTCAAGACTCGACAAACGGAATGGTATTCAGATGAAAGGGAAAACATCATGTCTCCTGGAACAGCATTTCAATTGGAAATTAATTGCGATAGGATTGAAAATCTGTTTTCAATAATTCGAGATTTCATCTCCAGAGAAGCGCAACCTCTCTGGTCAAATGCATGCCACACGTCGTTAAAATTTGTATCTTTCCTCCTTCCATTTATAGTGATTAACTACTTTAAGAGATTTTAACATTGGTTTGGCTTCAAATAGCCAACTTACTGATATCCGACTTAAACTTCTTCTTCTTCTTCTGAGACTCAAATATCTGACTGTATCTCCTCCTAGAGCTTTAACTCTACAAACTCTGACTCAGGTTGCTATATCTTTTCAGACTGATCCGACTATCTATCTAATCAAACTTTATAATCTGACTATTTCTAACTATTTCAGACTGAAAACTCAAACTTAAACTTTTCAAACTTTTTAAACGTAAATGGTTTTACAAATTTTATAACTTCTTAAACTATTTTAAACTTTTCAAACTTTTTCCAACTTTCAGCTACGGGTTTCTCAAGCCAACTTAAAGATTGTCTAGACAAACTTTTTTATCTAGTTACAATTGCAAGTGATATAATAATGATCTGCGCCAAGAACTGTCCATGTTAACAGGAGGAGATGTGATGAACAGGAGGTTCCTCAAACCTGAGCCTGCAAAGTTTGCCTCAAACCTCAATTAAACTCATCTACCTTTAACTCTGAAGATTTTAATTAGCTTGCTCCCATGTCTCATTAGGTTTAAAGTCAAACTCTGCAGACCAGTGGGCCTCCACGGCCCAGATTTGAGGAACCCCTCCTTAGCTGAAGTTAATGTTCTAATCATAGACATCTACCTCAGCGTTTCCTGGTAGCATGTCAACAGCACTCATTTTGAAGATCTCCCTTAGCTGGTTTTCTGAAGATGTGTACTGTCGGTGTGCCTCCAGGAGCATGATTAAGAAACATTGTTCTAGTTTACCACCACCAAGTGTCTTAAACAAAACTCTATATGAAGATTTGTTATTATGAACTTCGCAAATTTAGTCAAATCCAATGATTCGTTGTCCTCAGATGGGCTCATTGTAGCAGGACTGATATAAACCACTGCACACTGACTCCCAGAAGCTGCGTAAAACCGGTGGAGCCTGTCGCTTTGAGAAAGCTCCTGCCACTGCTGTGTGCATTACGCATCAGCCGCTGCCGTCTGAGACTGACAGTATGTAAGCAGTAACACTGACATCGGTTCAGTTATTTTGGACTCTTGAATCTTCTCCCACCCTTCTACTGTCCCGTAAACCCTCTTTTGAGGAGCTGGCACATAGTATCCCTGTCTGTCTCTCTCTCTCTCTCTCTCTTTCTGTCTTGGAGACTCCTGCTTTTAATAGCCCTGTTGATTTCCTGTTATCTGACTCTACTAGACACCCCCACCCCCCAACCATCCTCTTCTCTCCTCTTGTTCCCTATTTCTCTGTAATTTCCCAAAAATTTCCTGTGGAATGAGCAGTTTGCCTGTTTGCATGACAGACTCAAGAATGGGGGGGGGGGGGGGGGGGGGCGGG
>JAUMHQ010000059.1:28681145-28699314 GCA_032361165.1 Enteromius paludinosus
GCCCCCCCCCCCCCCCCCCCATGCCCCGTTTGCATCGAGGGTTTATCTTTTATTTATCTATTAATTTGCTTCATCTGTTCATTTTGATTCCGTTTCAGATTCAGCCTTCCATTTTCTTCACCCTTGTTTATTCACGGTTTTGCGACCATTTACGAATGGCACTTTTTGAATGGCAGCCACAGACAGTCACAGCTAGTCTCTACCCGTTGTTAGTTAGCGGCGGCCCTGCCGTGGGGCTCGTCGCTGTGTGTGTGATGTGGCAATGTGATTCGGCACATTCCTTCACATCAACTGGAAGAGAACGCAGCATCGAAGTTGTTCAAACGCACACAACTCCTGCATGCTGTGGCCCTCCAGTTTCCCCGTGTGCTGCTGTCCGTCTGTCACGCGTGGGTCACCTGTGCATGGTGTCTGTTTCAGTGTCCCAGCCCAAAGGGAGTGAAGCGGAATGTTTGTGTGCAGTTCATGTGCAGTAGTTTCCTGTTGGATCCTGCTATACCTCAATCTTTTGAAACAGTGTAGCGGTGAAATCCACCAGATCGTTGTCAGTTCCTTACCTGTTAAATGTTCCCAAATGTTTCTTTGGCCAACGTCTGGACGGGGAGTTACCAGTGCTTGTGTTCTCTTACAGTGAGAAGGGTTCCACCCCGGTTCTCCATTCCCCCAACGGACAATGAGATCATGCCTGGCGGCAGCGTTAACATCACCTGTGTGGCTGTCGGGTCACCGATGCCCTACGTTAAATGGATGTTGGGGTCGGAGGATTTGACCCCTGAAGATGACATGCCCATTGGGCGCAATGTGCTGGAACTCACCGATGTCCGGCAGTCAGCCAACTACACGTGCGTCGCCATGTCAACGCTGGGCGTTATAGAGGCGGTCGCGCAGATTACGGTCAAAGGTGAGAATCCATGAGACGACTCCATACTTAACATTCCAACCGGCACCAAGCTGCTGTTATTTGATCTATCTTATCACATTCTGCAGATTAATCCACAAGCTCCTACTGTTGGCACACTCGTTCGCTCAAACAGGCCGACACACAGCTGTTCACATCCACACACACACAAAGCCTTTGTCTCCAATAGACATAACAAAATCACGTTAGTCATAATACGCCCCAAGAGACAGCATGCGAAGACTAAACATTATCTGTCCTATCGCCAACCTCACCTAATGCGCTCTGAATTAAAGCAATAAATTACTGCCTGTGGAATATTTAAGACGTTTTCTAAACAAACCGCTGAGTCTCTCTTACCTCTGGGGTAACTTGGTTTTCTCCTTATCGCGGAGGTACTGTCAAGACACAAGACTCTTTTTTTGTTGTATTACATTAGTATTGTATAACCCACGACTGTTCCTGTGCTGGCAGAGCAAGCTGACACTTTAACCTTCGGCTAGTATCCCAAGGGAAGAGCACATGGTTCGTGAATGCTAATGACAAAGCCATACAACACAGCTTAGCTTACCAATAAAAACACACAACAAAGACTTTATTCTGACAGTCCACTTTAGACATTCTACTAACTATAGTAACTTTGTAAAGTAAAGTAACTTTGTAACTAAAGTTTGTAACTAAACTAAAGTTTACAATTGAACGAAAGTGTTAACAAGAACCATTTAAAACCTGTTTTCAAATACTTTTAAATGTTTATGTTCTCTGAAAGTGAGGGGAGAATTCACTAAACTTATGCATGCACGAGTGCTATTTTTCAGTGCTCAACCCGCATCTTCGCTAGCTATTTGCAAATCAAGGCACTTAAATTTTACTCCTTACAAACGGATTGTCATTAAAACTTGTCTGCAGACAAGTCCCCACGCTCCTTAATATTGCTCCAGTAATCATAAGTAACTAATCACAGTGGATTATCCATTTTCTAAGTAATTGAAATTCACTGATGAGTTTCTTTATTGTTGCCCCAGCTTTACCGAAACCACCAGGTGTTCCCCAGGTAACGGAACGCACAGCAACTAGCATCACGCTTACATGGGATTCCGGGAATCCCGAACCTGTTTCTTATTACATCATCCAGCACAAGCCCAAAAACTCTGAGGACTCTTTTAAAGAGATCGATGGAGTCGCCACCACTCGATACAGCGTGGGTGGGCTAAGCCCTTACTCCGACTACCAGTTCAGTGTAGTCGCCGTGAATAACATTGGACGCGGGCCTCCCAGCGGAGCCATTGAGGCCAAAACAGCGGAGCAAGCACCGAGTACTGCCCCACGGCAAGTCCGAGGCCGCATGCTAAGTGCCACAACAGCCATCATCCACTGGGATGAACCCGAGGAGGCAAATGGACAGATTACAGGCTACAGGGTTTACTATACCACCGATCCCAGCCAGCACGTCAACCAATGGGAGAAACAGATTGTAAGGACTTCCAACTTCCTCACCATTCCAGGCCTGACGCCCAATAAGACTTACTACATCAAGGTCCTGGCCTTCACCTCTGTAGGAGATGGACCACTCTCATCTGATTTGCAGATCATAGCCAAAACTGGAGGTGGGTGTTGGGAATGACAGGAACAACAGCTCTTGTTGTTTTTGATTTGCAGTTATCTTTTTTTTAAATGTTAATTGTAATATTTGATGGAGACAAAAGCTTGTCATAATGATTACTTCATTTGATTTATTTTCTGTTTTAATTTGTAACTTGGTGGACACAAAGTAAGAGATTGCAAGAGATTGAGAAAGCAATTTATGGTTTCATCTTAAGACTCTGATTGGATGAGCTTTATTCATACACATAGCCACAGTTGAGTCACGATTGAATCAGTCATGTGACAGTCGACAAACTATGGTACATCAAGCCTTTGGTTACTCCAGGAGAACTGAACTTGCCCACTATTGTATTCTCACAATCCAAACATGAAGAGAAATGACTGCAATAGAAATAATTTTTGTTATTTGTTATAAACCTTTTTTATAGTGCCCTCTCAGCCAACGGACTTCAAAAGCGAAGCCAAATCTGAGACAAGCATCTTGCTGTCCTGGAACCCACCAACACAGACGGGTCAGGACAATCAAATCGTCGGATACGAGCTGCTCTATAAGAAAGGAGATGACAAAGAGGAGGTCCGAACATGAACAAACATTGCAAAATGCCTTCACTCATCCCACTATTGATGTCATTGCTTTGGGTTGACTGTATAAACTCTGTTTTCTGGGGTTTTAACCTTTGCTTTTTCTTGTTCCTTCCTCAGAAACGAGTAAGCTTTGAGCCCACCACAACCTATTTGCTGAAAGATCTGAAGCCATTCACTACCTACATGTTTCAGCTAGCTGCTCGCAGCAAACACGGCATTGGCGCATACACCAATGAGATCTCAGCTGAAACACCTCAGACACGTAGGTCCCTTTCTGTCTTTGCTGTCTTTCCTCAACACAGCGGTTCAAGAACAGGCGCAGCACATCATAAAACAGAAATCCTCCATTTCTTAGCAGTGTTTGCTAATGTATTTCTGAATTTGTTTGAGCAGTGGTTTACACTGAGAGATTTTTGAGAGATGGAGGCATTTCTGTTTTGTGCCTCGAGGACAATGTTAGCGCTCATTTTGTTTGAATGAAAGTCAATTTGTGGAAGATGAAGTCAAATGACAAGGTCACTTTGTTGAATTTGGCATCATATATTAGCCACGTAAGAAATGAGACTTATTCATCTGTTTGGCTGCCTTCGTTCAGCTTCTGGGTGCCTTGTTTTTTGACTTTGGCTATTGTATACCACACTGCATTTGAAAGATTTACCAAATTTGGAGAGGTTCCCTCTGGGGCCTTGCTGTAAGCTCAAATGCAATGATACGTAGCTAGAAATGAGAATTGCATTCCCAAAAGACCTCATATTTATTCTTTACTCATTCAAGTTGAACTGTAACCAAACCTTTAGATTAACTCCTTCATTAATCGTGCCTAATTTGAGGAATAATTAATGCTGACAAGCTTGACTGTGCCTCAGTTCATACTCGCAATTTGAAATAATCTGAATAAATCTGAGGTCCTCTGAGTACATGCCAGGTAAGTAACTCGAAGGGCTGTTTTTGTGGTAGAGTTTGCATGTCCAAGTCTAGAAACGTCAGTCATGAGCTTTCGGACCAATCAGGCTTTTACCTCAAACCAACAGGCCTCGGAAAGGTTGGTGAGCAATGCATTTCCTGTTTTTACAGAGCTGACACATCAACCTTTGAAATTTTGGATTGATGGTAACTGCTTGGAGGAAACAGGGCAGCTCGTTGAGATATTTCACAGTGCTATTTAAGTGTAATAAGGGGGGGGGGGGGTTATTGTGGTGACATGTATAGAGTACCGTAGGTAGGTTTTTTCGTTGTTTTAGGGTCTGCACCAGTCCCACCCTGCACAATTTGTGAATTTGTTTTCTCTTTTCTAACCCCTTTTGAGAAGTCTGTGACATTTCTGCCCATTTTTTTCTTCTTTTTAAGCTTCATTAAATTTATGTTCATTTCATCAATTTTGATTTAAATGATTGTAGTCCCTGTGATTCATCCTCATTTGATGTCATTTTATGTTTCCTTTTATGTTTCCTTTTTTGTTTTTTGTTTGTCCATCAACATCATCTCCACCTCCACCACAAAAACAAAAAAATCCTCTTACCTCAACCCCACGTGAACCTCACCTGGACCCAAACAAACTCCAAAACCACGCTAAACCGATTCAATGACAATTCTGCTCCTCCCACAATCCTCTGATCCTCCAATCAGAGCCCTCAGCTCCACCTCAGGAAGTCAAATGTACTAGTCCCAGTTCTACCAGCATTCTGGTAAGTTGGAAACCGCCCCCGGTGGATCTCCAAAATGGAATCATGACCAAATACACCGTCCAGTATGCGGCGACCGAAGGGGACGATACCACGTTGCATCAAGTCTCGGACATACTGCCAGAAAAGTACCATTATCTGTTGGAAAACTTGGAGAAATGGACTGAATACCGTGTGACAGTGAGCGGCCACACCAAAGTGGGAGAAGGCCCTGAGAGTTTGCCTCAGCTAGTCCGTACAGAGGAGGATGGTATGTCTTACCCACACGCCACTGTGACCCTATGCTAATGTCTACCCTTAAAAAATGCCCCCCTTCTGCCCAAGGCACCCTAACACCCCTCGCCCCTCTCTTTACACTAATTCTACTAACCAGGATTTTTTGTGACTTTTCACTGAACCAGCACCCCCTCCCCTTCTTTTACAATTTTTGGGAGAATTTTTTCTGACTTTTTACTTGACCAGGCTTTAATGGCAATTTCATGGCATGTTCTTCTGACGACCTTAAACTTCCAACAATCCCAAATGTCTTGCTGTTTTTCCCCCCATTTTCTTATTAAGATAAATGAAATGGCTTTTTAATGGAGTGAAACTCATTTTCATACATGAAAAAAAGATGACTAAATCGACAGCGAATCTTCAGAAATGGGGCCTTTTTTCTCAAACGTCCCACGCTGATGACATTTTTCTTAAATTTTTCCCATTTGTTTTTCTTTTTGTCTTCACTCTATCATAGCCAAACTCCTTTAGAGTGCTTCAAATCTCTGAAACACTCCTCTTGGCTTATTTTTGCTTGTTTTTATTCCATATTTTGACTCCACTAAACCCATTTTTCAAAAAAAATTCAAAATTAGGTCAGCTGTGTGACCTGTTTTTGGGGATTGTTTTTGTTTTCTTGTTTTTTTCTCTCTCTTTTTGTTTTTGAATTCCCATTGTTGAGATATTAGTGTTATCCAGTACTTGTTAATGATATAATCCCATTTTGTAGATTTTTGTCTGCTTCACCGCTTTCTCAGGGGAGACGTCCAGCTGGATGGGAGGTGTCATCTTTAAGCTTGACCTTTTTGTCTTCTATCCCATAATTCTCTCAGTGCCCAGTGGCCCTCCTCGTAAAGTCGAGGTGGAGGCTGTCAACTCCACGTCTGTTAAAGTGCTGTGGCGGTCGCCGGTGCCGAACAGGCAGCACGGCCAGATCCGTGGGTACCAGGTGCACTATGTCAGGATGGTTAATGGGGAACCCGTTGGGCACCCTGTCATCAAGGACATCCTGATCGATGACGCTCAGGTAGGCACCCACCTGCACAGCTGCACTGCTTCTCAAGTCAATCTATACAGGCTTTGATGAGTTCTGTGGTTATGACACAGTTCATATAGCCAGCTGCCAACTCTTTTGATTTTGTGTGTGCTGTGTGTGTGTGTGTGTGTGTGTCACAAGGAAAAGTGACTACAGGAACAAAAAAAGGGGGACTTTAGGAATTTAGGAACTAATGAGCTATCTGCATAATTACCAGAATTTATTTCAAATCATGTAATTAGAGGGGGGAGAAAAAGTGGCCGATGGTCTGCTAGATTAAACTAGGTTATAGCAAGTGACCTTTTTTATTTTTTTATTTTTTTATTTCTGCTCATTTGATTATTGTGTTGTTAGTAGTGCTGTCAAATGATTAATCATGATCAACTGCATCCGAAATAAGTGTTAAATATTAGAATATGAATATGTAAATGTATAAAAATAATCATTTTCAAATGATATACTGTATGCGTGTGTGTTTATTTTTTCGTTTGTGTTAAACGATTAACCACAATTAATTACATAATAAATGTGTGTACTGTGTATAAATACACACACGTCCATGTATATATTTTCAAGAGAAATGTTATATTTATATATGACATAAATAATATGAATATAAGTATATAAATCTAAAAACATGTAAATATAAAAAAAAACTAATAATAAAACACAATAAATATCAGCATACACGTGAATATTTTGTAAAGAAAAACTTTTACTTTGAATGCAATTAATCGCGATTAATCATTTGACAGCATTAGTATTTCTAGATAAATATACACAAGAGTAAATATAGACAGTACATATACATGTTTATACTACGGGGCCATTGAATGCTTGGGTCTGATTGGCTGATGAACGTTCTGTGGTGTGCAACAACCAAACGTAGTGTCTTTGATCGCACCGCAGCTCCATATCCCTTCGCCAAATAGTTACAAATATTTCAAAGCTCTTAAAACAAATATACATATATAAGATATGTACATGTCTACGCTTAGAACAGCAAAATAACCAAAACTCACAACGACACTGGCCAAACACATAAATTGTAATCAAAATGATAAAAACGACAGCTCATTTTTGTGTTTTGCCATGTACGGCAAGCACATACTCTCTCGGAGACGCACACATATTAACATACGTGCTAATGTTGCTAGCGCTAACTTACTCTGATGACATCAACTTAAAACAACTTGACCTATCACAAGTGAGGTAACAAGTTAGTGAAAAAAGAACTTAAAGTTTTACTGTTGTAGCCGAGCACTTTTGAGAGATGCACAGACTTGTAATTCACATCTCTCTCACACACACACACACACACACACACACACACAGCATAGCTATTAACTGCGTTAGTCCGCTATCAGCAGTTCAAGCTAGCTTTAGCTTTGGAATTGACAATGGAGGCTTTGGATGGGATGTGGAAGAAATAATCCTACTCACAATGGTGTTTTAAGTACAAAAAACGGACAAATAGCTTGAAATATATAAATATATATCTGATCGATGTCTTGTGACCGCATCACCACCTGGGGTTTGCATCATTTTTGTAATAATCCAATGGCTCAGAGTCTTTTATTTCTTACATAATAAGACAAAAAAAAACTATTAATTGCGATTAATCATTTGACAGCACTTAATTGTTAGAAATGCAGCTCACTATATATTATAAAAGTAAAGTTTTGTAGTAAAATAATTATTAGGAATTCTATTTAATGTTGTTTTTAGAATATAATAGAGCACACTATGTAAAGGATAATGCCTATATTTGCTTGATTTTGGTTTATTTGATAGTAAAATGGATTTTTACTAATGTAGCACAGCTACTCATGGTCAAACGTCTTAGTAGCACAAACTGTAAGTTAATGAGGGACAGGAAGGTCTTTTTTCACTAATAACTGTAAGATACAGTGTGCACGTATGACATGCACAGGTTAATTTAAACTTTTATTTCATATCCATATGACATGAAGGCTGTCCCTACACATTAATTTCCCCATGCGAGGTTAATGACGAAGTGCCATGAATCACACACAGTGCATAGACCTGTTATCTGCTTGATTATACGTGCCTTCACGTCAAACAATGGACAGCGTGATGAGATCGGCCCGTCTGATTTCACACGACACATCACATCCTGACCTCGACGAGGAACGCAGAGACACCGACACGCTGCTTGAATCCTCCAGAATTATGATTCATTCATCATCCCAGCATCTGCTCGCTCGCCCAAACAGAAGAGACGCACACACTCTGACACTCTCCCGCGTCTTCGCCAGCAAAGTGTAATTGAACTTCTTTTCTTGTTTGTCTGTTTGTTTGGTCCTCCTGCTGCTCTCTGGCCTGGGCTTCAGTGGGAGTACGATGATTCAGCCGAACATGTGAGTACATCACAGAACCCTGCAGCTGCACGCTTGATTTCATTTCACGAGACATCGTTTGCAAACATAAGCAAGCATCGCTTGCTGGCCTGTAGATCTTCATGAACCACACATGTGTTGTCCCGCAAAAAAAAAAAAATATCATGATTTATCAATACGCTTGCAGTTATAATAAAAGGATACGATTGCATTCGCAAGCAAGCAGTCACAGAAACATGCAGAAATAAAATAATTCCAGAATCAGCAATGATGCCTTTACACTGCCTTTATTATGTTAAACGCTACGTTAATAAGCCAGATGCGAGCAGACGTATGAGTGTTTGCACCTGCGTTCAGCAAATTCTTTTACTCAAGAAGAGCAAAGCACACAGATTCTATTAGTGAACTATTCCTGATGTGCACAGGCCCATTTTGCTTTCTTCAGACACGTTCTTGAGTTCTTTTTCTAAAACGGTTTCGAAAGCTTTTTGTTAAAAATGTCTCGTGTCCTGCTGTTTTTTCCCAGGAACTTGTCCTCACCGACCTGCACGCTGAGACCACGTACTCCGTGACAGTCGCCGCTTACACCACCAAAGGGGACGGAGCTCGCAGCAAACCCAAGCTGGTCACCACCACCGGAGCCGGTGGGTTCTTCAGAGTGATTTCTGCCTCTGTTGCTGTGGCTCGCTCCTCTCCCCTGCAGCCATTAAGACTGAATGCCTGTAATTGCCCTCGCGGTGATGACGGCGATTGTAATTCCACTCACCTACGGCTCTGACTTTGAAATGCTCGCAGGGGTTAAGGAAATAATGGAAAAATCTGTCAGGAAAATGGCAAAATAGACTTTTTCAAAAGAAAAGAATACTACGCACCGTCTCGATTATCACTGAAAGGCTCAAAAACGCACAATCGCTTATAAGTACAGGCGCCTTTCTGCTGTACCTCTAATTGTGCTGTTATTCAGCTCCTGAAAGGCCTTTTATTTCACTTTTGTCCTTGAGCGCACAGCTGTGAAAAGGCGCACAATATCACTGTTGATTTCTGTTTGATATTGTATCATTACAAATTGTCAAACTCGCAGGGTTTTTGACTGGAGAATTAGGAGAATAGATACAGCGGCGCAATGTTAAGAGGATCGCTGGCTCTGAAACTCTTCTGCATTTTGCCTTGGATAGTTTTGTTTTAATTCAAAGAGAAACATTTCACATCCAAACAGATGTGTTTTAACTTCCATTTGAACAGTTTAAATGCTGGATTATTTCTGTAGGTGTTCTATTCAGAATCGTTCTGTTAGATTGTCGTAGGAGCAGGTGATTTACAGGCAGGCATGATGAAATACTAAAAACTTTTTCAATGAAATTGTTGCCCTGCATCATCATGTAAATGCAACATTAACATACATATGAAGCTTTTTCAAGCTTAAAGTGATTTGAAAGTTTTTTCAGCGTGGAACATCAAGTCTTCGGAAACGATTGAAAACGATAGTGTAGACACCGTTTTCAAATGTATCCGGGTTAGTGTAAACGTAGCCTGAATCAATAATCAATAATGACACTGCTGTCTTCGGTTAAGAGCTGAAACTAAATGAGTTCCACAATTGATGTTATAATTTACACTAATTGTCTTTTTGTTGCATCAATCTGTATTTTATAAAAGATTTTATTATGTGCTCCATATTGATATTATGAATTGACATGTATTGTGATATTACAACACATTTTCCCTCCCAACTCGTCACATATTGATGCCTGGTCAGGACCCTTTGGTGTCACTTTTCAATGCGCAGGGTCTTCCATTCCTTTCATTTGTTTGCCTTGATTTAATGGTTTGCTTGTATTTGTAAGGAATGGAAATGTCTACTTTCATTGGAGCACCTAACCCTACCCTAAACCTACCCATTACTGAACAATACACAACACAGCAATACAAGTGCAGTCACAGGTATTTTTTGCACAAACTGACCAAAAAAAGAGGTATAAAAATGTCGCAAAAAGTCTTCTGAAGCCATATGTTGTCTTTATGCAAAGGAGAGAGTAAAACACACGGATTTAATCGCTAAAAATGATCCCACTCCGTTAACATGCTCACATTTAATTTGAAAAGATTATCCTGTAGCATGACGCAGTCACACACAAGAGCCAATAGCAGTTCACAAACCAGGCTGAGGTAAAGGCTGTCAGCGGTTTTTGAATTCGTGCATAAACTGCAGCATAGAATCACGTCTAGTCCTCTCACAAATCAATTGTTTTGCCTCGGAAGACTTGGAATATGAATAAGTTTTGAATAAATTCATATCCTGTCTTTTATTGACGAATGGTAGTTTTAGGAGTCAAGTGCTCGTGAATGGGTGAATAGTGTAATATAAATGCTCCAACATATGGACAATAAAGACAACATTATTACCCAATATGTTGTTTAATCCTAACAATTCAATTCCTAATGGCTTTCCTGTCAGCACATTGGCTATTATTATTTCTTATTTAACGCCGAAGGGTCCAGGCCAGGCGTCGGAATGTGATGAGTTAGGTGTAAATTTGATTCATATATTTGACTCTAAACTGCTGTACGTTTCTCTGTATCGTCCGTCTGTTCTCAGTTCCAGAAAAGCCTCGTCTCATGGTGAGTCCGACGAACATGGGCACAGCATTACTGCAGTGGCACCCACCGACCAACACCTACGGCCTGCTGCAAGGCTACCGGCTCCGCTTCGGCCGCAAGGATGTGGAGCCCCTGACCGTCATCGAGTTCTCAGAGCGAGAGAACCACTACACCACCAAAGAGATTCACAAGGGGGCGTCCTACACTTTCCGCCTCTCCGCCCGTAACAGGGTGGGATTCGGAGAGGAGACGGTGAAGGAGATCACCACAACCGAGGACACTCCTGCGGGTTATCCACAAGGCATTGTAGCCCAAAGCAGCACGACCACTACCATCCAGGTCAGCTGGCAGCCTGTGGCGTTAGCCGAGCGCAACGGAGCCGTTATCAAATACGCCCTTCAGTACAAAGACATCAACAGTCCTCGTAGTCCCTCAGAACTGTTCATCACAGCACCCGAGTCCACCGTCACGCTGGACGGCCTTAAAGCAGACACCACGTATGATATTAAAATGTGTGCCTTCACCAGTAAGGGCCCCGGTCCTTACAGTCCTAGCGTCCAGTTCAGAACGCAACCCATCAACCAAGGTAGGAGGCTCGCAACACCCTCTCTCGCAACATCCGCCCTGTTTGCTTTCTCCTGTTAGAAAGAGTTGGGTTTTCAGAAGCAAATCGAATCAGAAAATGTCCCTAGCTTAGCTAGTTGAGATCAGTTAGCATCCTGCGGAGAGTCGATGGTAAGCTGCAGGTAAGGTTGGAGCTCTGGGCTAGTCCTCATGAGGTAGCAGGCGAGGTGCTTGGCAGGTAAGGCTGACGTTGAGCTGCCTTCCTAAAAGGTGGTGAAAGCGAGCGCTACCGATCTGTTTGTCTAATTCATCTGCCCCAACTTTCTTTTAGCAGTGTTTGCAAAAAATTTTCACGTGAGAGCTGCCATGAAGACCTCAGTGCTGCTGACGTGGGAGATTCCCGAGAACTACAACCCGGCGCAACCGTTTACGGTGAGAGATGCGGAGAAACTGTTAAAGGCATAGTTCACCCAAAAATAAAAAATAACTTTCATTAATTACTCACTCTCATGTCGTTTCAAACCTGTATGACCATCGTTCCTTTTTGGACACAAATTAAGATATTTTGGATGAAATCCCAGAGCTCAAGTCTAAGAAATGTAGGAGATTGTTGAAATAATCCACTTGGGAGCAGGGCTTCAACTGTAATTTCTGTACACAAAGTTAACAAGAATAATGGCTTGATTCCAGTCTCCTTTGCATCACCCTTTAGTGTCATTTTGGAGAGTATCACATACATAAACAACATACTGTATGCGGTTCTGTGTCAGCAGCACCGTTCGCAGGTACATATGCAGCGTATGTATGCGTATATGTTGTTTACATTCAGATCAAAGCACAGACAACAGATTTTCTTACATACTCTCCAAAATGTCGCTGTAGAGTGATGCAATGGAGACTTATATAAAGTCGTTATTTAGTATTCTCGTAGCACTGATATCGCATGAATGATCTCCGTGCTACGTTTCTTAGTATCCTTACTGTCTGTAGAGGGCCAAAGAGCTCAAAGATTTGATCAAAAATATCTTCATTTGTTTTCTGAAGATGACCACGGGTGAGTAATTAATGACAGAATTTTGCTTTTTTGGGTGAACTATCCCTTTGACCTGCGTGACAATCTATGAGCCAGGTACCGTCTACATTTGTATTGAATTGCATTCAGTGGGCACTTGTGGTGTATTTAACAAGTTAAAAGTGCATTTAAAAAACAATTACTGTGTTTCTTTTGAAAAGTTATTTTAAATCATTATATTTTAAGAATCTGTTGTTGTGTTTTAAAGAAGCACTCTTTACTAAAGCTCATGTAAAGAATCGGGATGTCTGCAGTGTGTTATTTGACTTCACATGTTGCAAATGTAATTACAGTATGGTTTAGTTCATCATACATTCTTGGCAGTACTTTATATCCATATTTCAAAGAAAACATAAGTAATTATGACATATAAAAGTGCTACTTAAGTGAGTCATGCAGGGGAGCACTATTAATCAATTCTGATTTCCTATTTGGTATCTTCACAATGCTGCCCTAACTTTTAAAGCATCCCCTCAAATTCGGCCTGCGCAGCTGCTCGCTAGGCTTTGGGTCGCTAGCTTCAGCTTTCACATTAAAACTGGTTAAAGTGTGGCGTGACGGTGGTTCTTCATAGATCCTGTACGATAACGGACAGAGCGTGGAGGTGGATGGGAAGCTGACGCAGAAGCTCATCACAAACCTTCAGCCGGAGACGCAGTACTCCTTCCTGCTCACCAACCGTGGGAACAGCGCCGGAGGACTGCAGCACCGCGTCTCCACCATGACAGCGCCTGACATACTGCGCACCAAACCCTACCTGATCGGCAAGACCAACTCAGACGGCATGGTCACGGTCGAGCTGCCCACTGTTCAGACGGCTGAGAAAGTGAGGTGAGTGCCGGCTGAGATCGTTCTGCTGTCTCAACACTACATCTTTTAATATTTTCCCCTTTATTGGACCACATTTACTACTTATTCTTGAGTCTTATATATGAGTCTTTCCATCTCAAATGGTTCAAAAAATGTTAAGTTGTTTGTTTAACCATTTAACTAAATCTTTCTAATAGTTCACAATACTTTTTTGGGGTTACAGGACCCTCAATGTCAGTTTAGTGAATCTTAATGAACAAAAACCTCTCTCTAGTTCACATTACATGTACGCATGCACACATACTTGTTCTATTGACTTAAATTTAAATTAAAATGATCACAATTTAGTGTCACTGTAAAAATGGAAGTTTCAGCCTTAATGTTAGTATTTGATTTACGATAACATGTCAGTTCATGCAATTAATTAATAAGCAAGCAGATAAGAAGCTGAAATGTTGAGACTTTCTACTGTAGAAATGAGGAGTTTCCGGTTACAGAGCTAGTAGAAATCTGAAAACAAGCCTGATTTCCTAGCTGTGTCGTTATTAAATGGAAAGTCGTCCCAAAAATGACGACTGCTTACACAGAGAAAGAGTTGCACAGACCACATTTGTATTAATTGCATGGAAAAGAGCAACTAGCTTAGTGTCTCTTCAGAGAAAGAAAGTCATACGAGTTTAGAAAACGCTGGGAGTGATAAAAACTAAATGTTGAGCTGTTTTTGGAGAGACCCTCGTTAGTGTGTGTGAAGCGTGAGACTGAACCCAGCAGCGTGAAACTAGACTAAAGCGTGCTGAAGTTGGCAGGTTATTGATGTGTTTACCGAGGGTCGCTCTCAGTCGTCAAACATGCCGTTAATCCAGTGTCATCCCAAGTGGATTGGAAAGTCCAGATTGATTGGAGCTAATCTTGATGGATATCCTGACGCTGTCAACACAACCTTATAGACTCTGTCTGGCTCTCTCTGTAGGGGATACTACATCGTGGTGGTGCCGCTGAAGAAACAGAGGCCAGGAAAGTTCATCAAACCCTGGGACAGTCCGGACGAGATGAATCTGGAGGAGGTAAGAGATGCCGGTCCACCGTTCAGACTCATCACATCACACATCAGGCAGCGGCCGTGTAAGGACATGGTTCCCAGAGCTGCTATGAGCAGTTATTCCAGAAGAAAGCAGCGAGCCCCAGTCATATGATAATCTGCCCCTGCCGCTAATGGAAATGGGAACAAAAGCCTCTCCTCTGAACGAGTGATACAGGAAGTTTGCGTTATCGCTCGGCGTTGTTTTTATCCGGAGTCAATATTTTAAAGGCTTGTCTGTGGTACGCATTTTCCTCTGAATCGCGAGCCAGACATGCTGCCAAAGGCTGCTCAGGAAGGGGCAGCACCACGCAGAGATCTGCGTTCTGATTGGCCGGTAGCCTGCACACGCCCCTCCCCCGCCAGCTGGCCTGAGGTGCTTCTGCAAACCCGGTTACTGATAATTCAGCTTGTGTGCTTAATGAAGAAAACACACCGTCAGCACCGAGACCTAAACCATTCCTCCAACAACACACCAAACACCACAGTGACATTTACTAGATGCGTGTTTTCCAGCAGCCGCAATGAAAAAAAAAATATATATCCCCTCCAGCATACACACACTCAATTTATTAGACTGTCAATATTTGAAGTCGCCTGTTGAAAGTGGCTCAAGGGCAGAAGGACTGAAGCAGTTTTGATGGCTTGAACAGGATTGATAGAAAGCTTTATCAGAGCGCTGGCTCACAGCAAACGCCTGCGGATCACACACACACACACACACACACACACCAAAATGATTAGACCACTAGTACATTCAGCAGCTAAAAATGGTTTTATTTTCTGCTGTATTGTGTCAGTGTGTCAATGTCAGTTTGCATTACCAAACGCATATTTTTCCATTAATTGTAATTATATAGTGATATTTATCTGATCGTCATCAGTCTGTCTGGAATGACATGAAGAAGCAGAACAAACTGAGACCGACTCAATCCAGAAGAACTGCGTCTCTAAGACCTCTCAAGAAAGCTACAGCACTTTAAGCTGTAAAATGAGGATAAAGCAGCCTTTGTCCCCGGTGCGCTTGAGCAGTTTCTCAGGAGCTTTCTTAAAGTGTCTCGGAGACACAGTTCTTCTGGACTGAGTCTGTCATTCCAGACTGACTGATGACAATCAGATCAGATTAGATCTCGAGCATCTCACTGGATTATAAAGGGCCACGTTTAGCTGCTGAAAACACTCATTTTGAACAACACTGTACAAATAATAGTTATTTCGTTTGAGCTCGGATCAGAATGTGTGTTTGTGTGCTGAACTGATCATTCGTTTCTCTGCGTGTTTCTTATAGCTGTTGCGAGAAATCAACCGAACGAGTCGTGCTCTTCGCTTCCGTCGACAGTTGGAGCCCAAGCCGTACATCGCGGCGTATTTCCGTGATCTGCCGACCGAGTTCACGCTAGGAGACGACAAGATGTATGGAGACTTCGAGAACAAACAGCTGCTCAATGGACAGGAGTATGTCTTCTTCGTTCTGGCGGTGCTGGAGATCTCCGACAACGTAAGTCGCTTTCTGCTGGCTTCATGATGGACAAATACTTCAAAAACTAGACGCAGTTATTCAAGAAGAAAAACTAAAGTTACCAAGTACTAAAATTGCTAAAACTAAAAATCTATTTACATACAAATCCATATATATGTATGTATATGTTGTATTTAATTTTATTTTAATAATTGTTTTATTTTTTCGTAAACGCTTATTCTATTATTTTCTAGTGAAATGATCTCAGATTAAAACGAAAGACAAAGAGGTCAAATTAGATTCATTGGAAGGCCTTTCACAAACTACACTCACAGGGACAGGAAAGCCGTCAGGGAATATAAACAAAGTAACTAGCATTTATTTACATTATTTTCTTTATTTGAAAAGTAACACAGTTATTTCATTACAAATTTGAAGGCAGTATACTTGAGAAAAGTAATCCGATTACATAACACCAACTCTGGTATTAATAATTATAATCTTCATATATTTACGTATAAAGGTCAGCATGAGAAACTGAATAATATCAGCACACAGTCCTGCTGAAATATGAGCAGCGCTACAGTCGCTCTGTCTGTCTCTCCATCTGTCTGTCGGAGGGAAAGCCCTGAAGAGCTGTCAGGCGGGACTGTGAGATAAACGCCTTCCCTTTAATAGCAGCAGAGTCTTATCAACTGCACTGCAGAGACACACACACACACACAGAGCTCTGTGAGCAGTGAGACAGTATTCAGTGAGCTGCAGGTCACAGTCAAGCTCGGAAACACAAAGAAACGCAGTAGAGCTGGACTCAAACCTCATATTACTGCCTAAATCACACTAATGCCAACCACAGTCTCTGTTCTGCATGTTTTTAATTGCATCAAGGATCCTGAAAAATTGTACAAAATAATATCGTGCAGCACGACTGTTTTCAACATTGATAATAACCTGAAATATCAGTATAGTAGAATGATTTCTGAAGGATCATGTGATACTGAAGACTGTAAGATGCTTTGATATATCATTACAGACAGAAAACAGATGTTTTAATTCGAATAATATTACTCGTCGAATAAAAACAGAAGACACTTCTTTCAAAAATAATCCCAAACTTTGTATGTCTATCTGAATAGTTCTGAATATGAAGTGTGTGATGTCTCTGTTTATGTGCTTCTGCTGATGATTTCGGAGTAAATTAGATGCTAATCACTGAATGTAGTTTGTAACTCACATCACTGAACACAACGCAACACACACTGATGAATATTACATTAATCAGAATCATAACAGGATTTCAGACCTCTGACAGTGTTTTTATATGATCGTATTTATATAGTTCCGTTTAATTGTTTCTGTTAATTGTTTCCAGCGCGTCAAGGCTGTTTGACTCTGTGCTTGAATAATAACACGCTGCCATTGATTGGGAGGAAGCGGCTTTAAAGAAACGCTCCCTACATTAGCCTGAAGCATATCATTACGTGTGTACAATTACATGTGAGATTTATGCAAGGATAGTTTAATGCATGCGAACGTGGAACCGTTTTGTAGTAGTTCCACCTCAAAGGCACGATTTAGACACTTTAGAGATCAAATACCGAACTCTTTTGTTCTGCTGAATAATTCATGCCAGTGCTTTAACAAAACGTTAGTCCGTTGATAACGCATTGCTTTAAATACAGTTTCTGCTCTTCATACAAACCCAGGGACACACACGCAAAAAAAAAAAACATGCGGTGGTGTTTTTTCGTGCAGATGCTGTACTCTGCGAGTCCATACTCTGATCCGGTGATGTTTGCCGATATCGACCCGCAGCCCATAATCGATGAAGAGGAGGGTCTGATCTGGGTGGTGGGGCCTGTGCTAGCTGTCATCTTCATCATCTGCATCGTCATCGCCATCCTGCTGTACAAGAGGTAGAAACCATGGGGAAACACACTCATTAACTGTTACACCACACACACACTCAAGTAGGGCTGGGTATCGTTCCAAAATTTTCGATACCGATACCGATACCCTGAATTCGATACCGGTTCCGAACGATACTTTTTTCAATACTTTTATTTAAGAAAAAGATTAAAAAAAAAGATTACATAATACACATAATCTCTGAGAAACTTTGGTTTTATTTTTTTTAGGATATTTGTGACACTTTTCACAGCAGGAT
>JAUMHQ010000059.1:28717698-28737272 GCA_032361165.1 Enteromius paludinosus
TATAATAGGTAGCACACACATTCTGAATGCCTTTGACAGATCTCAAATGAGCCATTTTAATATAGATTAATCTAGATAAAAAAAAATAATCTATGCCCACCCCTAATCGTTATTGTGCTTGGTGTTAATGGGCCTTAAAAATGTATATGACTTTTACTGGTCTAGATTCAGTTGATAAACACAGATAATTAATAATACAGCCCCTTTTAGTTAGACCGAACCATATTGATCTCAGAAGCGAATCAAAGTTTGGCCGGGTTAGTATTTGGATGAGGCTTCAGCACGGGTGAGTTGACTAAATTGTGCTTGCTTTAATGTGTTGCTTTAGAACAGGGCTTCTAGAACCTTTCCTCAAGGGTTCTGCAGAGTTCAGCTCCAACACTAATGAAACACACCTGGACCAGCTTATCAAGACTTCAGACCCTCTAGTAATGTTCAGCGGAGCTCAAATAAACTGGTGGACTTCATGTCAGGTGCTCCACCTAACGAATTTTGGAAACTTTAAGAACATGTTAATCAAACTTCTGTGTGCGGTAGAGCTGGTGTTTATTGGCTCAAGTGCATCGTTGATGAAGAATTCTCTGAGCTCACATCTCCGTGCAGGAAGAGCACTTATGTGAGCGTTTGTGGAGCTCTGGTCTTAATGAAGGGCTCTGATCTCAGGTGTTTCATAGAGAAGTGCCTAGAGATGACGTCAACGGCTGCGCTTCAGGAAGTTAGCAAAGCTTTGGCCTCTTCAAAGTGAGGAAAGAGGAATGTAGATGGAGGCTTTTAGAGTCCGTAGATGGAGGTTAGAGAGGATGAGAGGCTAAATTGGAGGGGTTGTTTTCCTCTGATAGCGGACGCAGGTGTACGCCGATCAAGAACGGCTTCATCCACTCCAGAGTCTCTGCCATTAAATGCTGTTTGACTGCGGCAAAGATTCTGCCTCCACCACTGAATGTGATGCGTCGCATTGGTTCACAGTTTGCATGTGTGTAAACAATCAACATGTATCTAAACACAAACTACCAAAACAGTAGGGATGCACAGAATCTTAAGGAATTGTATTTAAATTAAAAGACTTTTACCGAACAATGATGTGATGTGATCTGATATCAAGCCGTGTAGATTGAGAGATGCACACTCTTCATAACATGTCTGTGGTGTGGACGCTTTTCAACCTGTCCCATCACCGACAGCAAGAGATTGTTTAGCACTGCATCACATGTCTCTGATGAGAAGAGGGAGGGTGGATGCTGCTGGTGACTGAACGGTGATTGAAATCACAAAATGGCTCCAAACGATGAGTAAATGACCCACAGAGTGTTATGTTTTAACATTGTTAGCCAAAATCTACTCTTAACAGTGTTACTTGTCAGTTGCTCAAAATAAAAACATAAAAATTCTAGGCGTGCAACAAACATCGTCCCAAAATCATGTTGCCAACAAAAAGAAGCACTGAGACCTTCCTGCTGGTTTCCACCGAAATAAAAGCAAAAACTAAATCAGGGGTTAATAAATGTTAGTATTGTAATGTTACTGTTGTTCTGTGAATTAACATAAAATACAATTAAGTAAATAAGACAACAATGACATTATTAATAATCAAACCAGTATAGTGTATATTTTATGTTAAACCCTGTTGTGTTCATTTGGGGGTATGCTTTATTTTCTAATGTTTTAAAATAAGTCTCTTCTGCTCATTTCAGTAAAATACATGCCTTATTCAAGAAAGGGGGTCTCAAAAATAACCAAACTAATTCATTAAGTTAAATTGTGTTTTGTTGATAGTGTTAAACGCTTTTAAATTGTTGATTTTTCATTGAAGAGCAAGACATTTAGTCTATTTAGTGAATGCAAGTCCAGTGTTTGATTTTCTTCGGAGCATCCCTACCGACCAGATCTAACGGTGTGAACATTTGTCCTGTTGTCTGACAGCGCTGGGGTGGGTCGGACCGGCTGCTTCATCGTCATCGACGCCATGCTGGAGCGAATCAAACATGAGAAGACGGTGGACATCTACGGTCACGTGACGCTCATGCGCGCTCAGAGGAACTACATGGTCCAGACAGAAGACCAGTACATCTTCATTCACGACGCGCTCCAGGAGGCCGTCACCTGCGGGACCACCGAGGTGCCCGCCCGAAACCTGTACGCATATATCCAGAAACTCACACAGATCGAGTCCGGAGATAACGTCACCGGGATGGAGCTGGAGTTTAAGGTAGGATAACACGTCTGTTGATGTCTGTTTGTCACCGTACTTAAAAAACAAAACGAATAATAAGGTTTAGCTAGAAATATTCATTTTTATAGCTAGCTGATTCATGATTATGTCATTTTTAAACAACAACAAAATATATATATATATAAATATTCAAATATTTGCACTCATGAAAAAAAAAGAATATTCAGAATATGTTTATTTAAATATGTGTTTAGCTATTGCATGTATTGTATTTATTTAAAGGGTTAGTTCACCCCAAACTGAATGTCATTAATTACTCACCCTCGTGTCGTTCCAAACCCGTAAGACCTTCGTTCATCTTCAGAACACAAATGAAGATATGTTTGATCTGTCCCTCCATAGACAGCAGCACAACTGGCATGATCCAGATGCAGAAACACAGTAAAAACATGGTAAAACAGTCCACGTGACATCAGTGGCTCAACTTCAGTTTTGCGACGCTACGAAAACTTTTTTGTGCAAAGAAAACAAAAATAAAATAATTTACTCAAGCATTCTTCGTAAGCGGACGCTTTCCTCCAGCCGTAAGCAACCACAGATTCTGTAAAGAAGGCTGATTATGTCAAACACGTTAAAGCGTGCGTATTTCTGTTCTTAAGCCACTCACCTTCAGGGAAACTTAAAGAAAGCATATATCTTAAGATTATTTTGCTATCAGATGCGCTCTCTTCGTTTTTAGACTTATCCCAGATTTCCTGCAGTTATGGCCAACAGAGCAGCACATAGTAAAATCTGAATAGTGTTTTATTTGCTGATTAGTAAAAACAGACAGAATTTCGAATGTTTGACTATGTGCACACGCTCTGAGTGAAGAGTCCCGAGAGCCCTGACCCTGCTAAAGAGCCTCGACCTCGTGTTTATTGAAACGTCTGATCTTGGAAGCTAAGCAGGGTTTGTCTTGGCTAGCACTTGAACGAGGCTTTGGTTTCCCCCACAATCCTGTCAATCAGTCCCTTCACATCACTACCAGCAGAGCAAGGTCGTGAAGATGGTGTAGTGTCTTATCTAGTTAAGTTTCTAGTGTCTAGTGTCCCATCATCTGCCGACTGCTCTGATGACGGGAACTCTTGATCAAACTCCATCTGAACCTCGTAGTGCTGCGATCCTCCGGGAGCTGCTCGTCTCTCTTCTGTTATTCCACCCGCCGCCCTGCAGTTTGTCAAACTGAACTCTGTTTAGCGAGAGCAGGAAGGTGATCGAATGTCAGCCCACATGACGAGCTCTGGCCCACCGCAGGCTCTCTTCAGTCGGCCACAAAGACAGTGAGGGGCCTGTGGTTTCTCCTGCAGGAACCCGGAGACCCTGGGGCCGTTCTCACGCTAGCGCTAACCATTACTGTGCTCGCGCGCTTCACCATAAACCACATTTACTTCACTCTCTTGTTTTCATGACCAAGTTCAAAACAGTTAAAGACATTAAACATCTATCTGTCTATCTATCTCCAAAGTACAGAAAATTATTCAACCATAATATAATATAAAATATAATTATTTTTATTTGTACAGATTTTTACTATATAAATAAACAGTGCCCTTCACTAATATTGTCAGCCTTGGTAAATCTGAGCAAAGGTGGCTGTGAAAATAAATCTCTGTTGTTTATCCTTTTGAACTTTCATTCACAAAATTCGAACCTATCACTGAAGTCAAACAATTAAAACGGGGAGAAAATCTCATTAATGAATGAAGTATATTCCCATTCATATTCCCAATTCTAAGCACTCCAGGGTGATGATGAACAAGCCCAAGCTTCCTGTTTCACAGACATGTATATAGGAGGGAAAACAAAGCCCATAATCCCCTAATCATCAACACAAGATAATTGAGCTTCACCAATTAGTGAAGTGGCTTTATTTTTTTGTATTTTTGGGCGGTTTATTTGGTGAATAGAGAGTTTAGAAGAACGCCATTTATTTGAAATAGAAAAGTTTTGTAATGTTGATGATTGGTTGTTTCTTTTGATAAAATATTGATTTTAAAAGGGATTTAAAATAATAACAACGACGACAATAATAATAATAATAATAATACTGAGCGTCTGTCAGAAATCCTTCTGTTTTGGAGTCAGTATCAGCATGTCAAATGTTGCTGTTTTTAAACGCTGCTGATGGTGTGTTTCTTGCAGCGGTTAGCGAACACAAAAGCTCACACCTCACGGTTCATCAGTGCCAATCTTCCCTGCAACAAGTTCAAAAACAGACTGGTTAACATCATGCCATACGAGTCGACCCGCGTCTGTCTGCAGCCGATCAGAGGAGTCGAGGGCTCGGACTACATCAACGCCAGCTTCATCGATGGATACCGGTGAGCAGAGATCTGTCCGTCTGTCCGAGTGTTTGCGAGCGGAGGGTAAAGCTGTGTTCTCTCTGCTGTGTGTCAGGCAACAGAAGGCCTACATCGCCACGCAGGGTCCTTTAGCCGAAACCACAGAAGACTTCTGGAGGATGCTGTGGGAACACAACTCCACCATCGTCGTGATGCTGACCAAACTCCGAGAGATGGGCCGAGTGAGTGAAAAAAATCCCTCACAAATAAATGTAAAATGCTGTAGCAGGAAGACAAAAATAATAATGTCTTACAAATTGTGGTCCTATCATTTTTGTTTTTATTTATAAAAATAGACATACATATATGTGTGGGTTGTGTCAACTTCGTTGTATATTTATTCTGAATATATAAACACACATATAGCATCATATTTTTTTATTAGTAGTATGTACTGTACATTTATATATAATACACACATGTAGTATGTACACAAAAAAAAAATATATATATATTGGATGTGTTTATACTGCAGGCTACTGTCCAGTTTTAAAATGCCCACTCTTCATTTCAACCTCAAATTTGTTTTCCATTTCAAACTTGAAATGGACTTTCCACAGATTCTAGGATCTTGTGTGCCTGAGAACAGCCGCGTGATCTTTCTTTTTTACCCGGATCTGCCTGCGCATGTTGTTGATGTTCGCTGGCAGTGCTGGTGTTTGTGCCGGTGCTCTCTGAATGCTGCGACTGATGTATTGTGTCTGTCCGTCAGGAAAAGTGCCATCAGTACTGGCCAGCAGAGCGTTCAGCCAGATATCAGTATTTCGTGGTGGATCCGATGGCTGAATACAACATGCCGCAGTACATCCTGCGAGAGTTTAAAGTGACGGACGCACGGGTGAGACACACCATTCCTGTATTATTATAGTGCATATGCAGTCTGAGTAGAGCTCACAGGCCTCTAATTCCATCACAGCATTTATTCCTGCCGTTTTGTATCTCTCTCTCTCTCACGACGCTTATCTGGGATACACAAAATCACTAAAGAAATGCAAACTCTCCGAGCTTCTCGTCAGGAGCTTTTCAGCCGCCCACATCCGAGGAATTAGTGTCTGAAGTCACTCATTCACACGCTCAGGTGAAACGACACGCTTCTGAGCTGTGGGCGGCTGGAGCCCAAAACAGAAAACTACTGTACCGTGCTTGTACACTTTAAATAACAGACATCATCGTATATATGTGTCGCTTTTGCTGGATTTCTGCTGTAAATATATGCTAAATATGGTTTTAAATATGCTTGAAAAGAAGTGTCTTCTGCTCACCAGTGCTACCTTTACGTGATAAAAATACCGTGAAAATTGTTAATATTATTAGAATATTTGTTAAAGTGTCATTTATTTCTGTGATCAAGAAATCGTGTTAATATTCTGATTTGCTCAAGAAATGTTTTTTGAGAATCATCAGTGCTGAAGACCGATGTGCTGCACTATATTTTTTTGATGAATTTCATTTTTCAGGATTCACAGATGAATAGGAATTTCCAAATAACACTTTTTATTTTTATTATTTAACATTATAGATGTGTCAATCACTGATGAACAAAAGCATTGATATGTTTTAAATGAATGGAATCTTTCTGAAGTTATATCAGTGGTGTATCTCGCTGACGCTCAGACATTAGTTCAGTATCAACATGACATTTCTTAATTATGGTTTCTTGCGCTTGAGGCTCGTCATGGCTTTGACAAGCGCTGCGTCTGTCTCTGGCGTGTGAATGTGAATGTAATGGCTTTGTGTAATGCGTCAGAGAGCTCTTTTATACTCGTCTGTCTCTCTCTCTCTACATCCAGGACGGACAGTCACGGACCGTCAGGCAGTTCCAGTTCACAGACTGGCCAGAACAAGGCGTGCCAAAATCAGGGGAAGGCTTCATCGACTTCATCGGCCAAGTGCATAAAACAAAAGAGCAGTTTGGTCAGGATGGACCCATATCGGTCCACTGTAGGTAAGAAAAACTGTTCACAGCTAAACACTCGTCTTTTGTTCTGCGAACTAAATCTTGTCCGATAGCAAACACTTCTGCATGAAGGCTGATTTAAACACATCAAATGTCTTCATCCCTCCCAGGAAGTCAGAAGGTTCAAATCAGCTCATGCAATGTTTAATACTTCTTGAGCTTCATAATCAACATTTTCTGAGGCTTAGGCAGCTCCTTTCACTGACTATTATTTGAGTTTTTAGAGCCTGCTTTTGCTCTTTTGGTTGTAAAATGCCACACTAATAAATGAATAAATGAGAAATCGTTGTGAATGATATGAACAAGCCCCTCAGTAAAACCTTCATTATGTAGAGGTTTTGGTGTACTGTATGTGAGTACTGCTGAAGTTCAGACAAAACTCTTTGAATCTAAAGTTGCAATAAAATAAACGCTTACATGTGTCTTTTCAACCTTTTCCCTTGGAAGACAATAACCCACACTGAACAGGGCTTTTGCCTCAGATTACATGAGCTAAGTATTCTAAATAGGCCACTCGACCTGCTTAGATCCAGTCGACTTTGTTGGCACGTTATGGATTGGAATATGAAAGTTGGAGCTGAGGGTTGTGTTGTGATTGATTGCAGTGCTGGCGTGGGCAGGACGGGCGTCTTCATCACGCTCAGCATCGTTCTGGAGCGCATGCGCTACGAAGGAGTGGTGGACATCTTCCAGACAGTCAAGATGTTAAGAACACAGCGGCCAGCGATGGTTCAGACCGAAGTACGTAAGCGCTTCACACTTCTTCACCTCCGTCAGGATGTAAAACAGCACATTACAGCTAATCACGTCCAGGTCGGGTCAGTGATCAGGCTTTCAGACGTCCTCTATGATTTCAGTCTGAAGTTTCCCAGTGAAGAGTTTGCGACGGAACAAACGAAGGCTCGGCTTTGTTCGGCCGGCAAACGCTCGTTCTCATTTGTAACGACAAACCCTCCAGGTTAGCCATGCAAATTGGTTCAGATAAGCAATTTCACAGCTAACCCGCACAATGGCCTTTCCCAGCGTCAATGGGGGAAATTATTTTCTGCGATCAATGCGGACAGCGAGGTGATGAGGCTCGAATCTCACGCTCGGCACAACACAATCCCTGCTTTTCACCCCACAGACACGCGACACAAAAGCGCAGCATTAGACCCTTCACGTCGCAGGCCGGCGGGTGGATGTGTTGCTATGGAGATGAGAGGAGCCATGCATCTGTGAATTCACTGAGAAATTCATAAAGCTGTTACGTCGCGCTTTACCGAACGATCGTTTTTTAGACGCCATGAACTGATGTTCCAGCTCTTATTGAGAGTGATTTATCAGTGCACATTGCATTCTAGATTTTGCATTGAAATGCAATAGTGCTAGTAATAATAATAATAATTCTAATAGTTGACTTCATGGTAATACTGTTCCATCATTACTGAATAACTACACACGAACACATGAGTAGCGCACGATTAGCACTCTAGTAACTACTACTAACCTACAAGAAACACATCACATCATTTTCACATCTCCCTAAGAACTACTCAATACAGATTCATAATTAATATGAATAATACATAATATATTCCAAAGTAAAGGTCATGAGAATTCCAAAGTACTAGTAATGACTCAAGTATTACCAAACTCTTTCTAAACGGAAGATCATGGTAACTCCCTAGTAAATACTGAAGTAGAGTTTTCCAATGATCCTGGTTAGGAATTCATTTTGCTAGATTTGGTGACACTATTACTAGTGGGTTACCATAATATTCACTTAAGAATACTGAACCAAATAACTAGTAGTTTCTTCAGAAGGATGTAGTAACACCTGAGGCATTACTATCCAAAACCCGATATCTCTAAAGCTTACAATAACGTCAGCCAATATTAGGGAGCTATGACGCTTGCAGCTTTAGAATTCTGTAATTAGTGGTTACTTTGGTAATAGTTCTAGTGGGTTAGCATTACCTTAACTTTAGAATTAATTACTCATTATGCACAATTTATATTAATTATGAACCAATATACAGTTTTTCTTAAGTTATCCAGGATATAACAGTGAACTACCAGTTTCAGCTGAGCGATATCACTTACAAAATCGGTAATCAGAGTTGTTTTGTTAGTAATCATATAAAGAGTGCATTAACCGTTTGTTTCTGTGTAGTTATTCATTCATTACAGAACAGTATTCTAAAGTGTTACCGCATTCATAAGTGTGTTTTAAAACAGGCATTTTATTTCATTCATAGTATATAATATGCAAATACGTTTTTAGATACAGTTAAAATTCGACACAAGAGTTCCTAATCTTGACAGTAAGGGATGATCTTTAAACATCAACCCTGTTGCCGTGATTCTGTATAGTAAACGGTTCATAATTAAAAATCTACACGTTGAAGGGTTATATCAGCATTGAATTGTAGTCAAACCTTGTAGTTACAAAACGGTCATGACTGTTACCGTCAACCCTGTTACCTTTGCGAATAGCATCCAACATGCATGAAATCTCAATTAAGATATCTAGGTGGCTAGTTGTACATGTAAATGAACACACACACACACACACACACATCTGATCTGACTGAATGAATCTGACCCGTCCGTCTCTCTCTCTCTGTCCATCTGTCTGTCTCTCAGGATCAGTACCAGTTTTGTTACAGAGCTGGGTTGGAGTATCTCGGGAGCTTCGACCACTATGCAACATAAGATCTTCGTCACGCTGTCAGGGAGACGGATTGGACATCCAGCGGTCATTTAATTCTTCTGAGCCATAAATACCTGCTTGTGAAAAGAACTTAAACTCTTCGATTACATGTTGGATGTGCAACGTAAACGTAGAAATACTTACAAACGACAATAAAAAGACAAATATCCAGGTGGACCAAGAAAAATCACCCCGGTCTGATTTCAAAACGTAAATCATGAATAAATAAATAGTAATAATACTAATAATGATGATGATAATAATAATTTCAGACAGGTGAACCTAGACTGCTGAAGTGCGGAATAATCGCTGCTTCAAGGATTCATGAACCATAAAGGAGTCACGAACACAGACGCTGTGAGACGGGGAGCTCGAGACACGGTGTTAAGAGAATTTGAATTTGTTCCACAATCAGTACGAGGAGATACGTCACTGATGAAGAGAGGAGACTTCATCAATGACCACCACCATCGTCATCATCGCAAAACACTAAGCGAACAGAGCTGAAGTAATAACGACAACACGTTCTATCAGACATCCGGAGACGTTTCGTGGTGTTTTCCTCTCTTTTATGACAGAAATCAGCCTAGACTGACCGTATTCCTCATCTTTTGTTTTGTTTTGTTTTTCCCTGTCCTGATGTCCGCACCCATGTGCCCTCCTTCATTCATCGTTTTGCCGGTGGTTTGTGGCGTTTTGCTTCAAACGCGCGCTGAATCATGGGGTGGGCAGAGTATAAAGGTTAGAAGATATCTCAGTTCTTCCATGAGCAGAGAGAGAGAGAGATATTAATAAAGTCTTTATTTATATAACCTCGAAATGTATATTCACAAAATATAGATATATAGATGATATAATATATGAAAATGATGATGGGTTTTCCGCTGGAATGCACATCAGCAGGACGGACGGACACGCATCTTCTCTTGTGCAATAACTAGACATTTTACGGCCGGAGGGTTCAATTCGCGTCGGTTCAACGAGGGCGGGGCGATCGTCGTCATGTTTACGAGCTCATGGGTCAAAGGTCATCGTCGTGCATCCGTTAGGCCACCTGTTCATTCTTTTGCATTTAGAGTGCCTTATATTTATGCCTGTTCTTTTCTACGATATTCATTTAACCACGTGTATAGTTTGAGTAGTTCATGTACAAGTATTTATCGATTGATTTCCCTCGCGTACGGATTTATAGTCTATGAAATTATATATGCAAATACGTAATTCCATCTTTGATGTTTATTTTCTGCGGCCTTAATTTGGCTCAGAGAAAATAAAAACTACAAGGGTACGACAAAGACAAAGTGCACGATTACCGTCAGGCCCGATACTGTTAAGTCATTTCTGTTATGGTATTTTCTATTAGTTCCCCCAACGGCACTGAGATGACTTAATCGTGTCTTTTTAAGACCAAGCTTTGGCATCAATGAAATCAAATAAACACTAAAATAAATGAAAGACCCTAAAAAACTTGCAAAGCTCTTGCCGATAAGTATTTTAACATGCAAATTTCACGACTGGAATATTACGATTCGACACTTGAACCTCACTGGCTTTGTGGATGTGCATTCCAGATGCTTTTTTCCCCTTTCTTGTTTCGAATAGAAAAGGAGTTTTATTGTTTTGACTCTTTCTGTTGTTGATTTCGGATGTTTTCATCATCACATGTCGAGCAACTGTCAGCGCCACCTAGAGTTCAGCGCTTCAGTGTGCTCCACGTCAGCTTTTCTTTCCCTCTTCTGGATCTTATTTGATATGCATGAGTTCACCTGCAGTGGGGGCGAGTAGGAAGAATTGCACTTTGTATCTCTTTATCTCTATGCACTGCCCTACTGATTCCGCACCCATTACGGATTTTACTTGAACCCGACTGTACGAATCTCCTTCAGACTTCACTTGGTGTGTATGTAAATAACACAGAAAAAGAGACTACCCAAGTAATAAGAGAGGAAAAAAACAGGATTAAAGGAAAGGAAAAGCAAATCGAAAAAAGAGCATCTTTAGCAGGTGATTTCAAAGTGTCACTTCTTCCCCGTTGAATGACTGAAGCGTCACGAACGCAAACGTACACGTGGTGTTTCTAAGCTCCCTGTTACTCTCACATCTGGATGCATAGACTGAAATTAATTCAATTCAATTGTAAAGAAAAAATGGCTTGTTAAAAAAAGAATCATGGAATTACCTCTGATTAGTTGTAAATGTAAACTGTTTTTTGATTTTATTTGATTTCATTTGATTTTTGTTTGTTTCTGAATGAATGGAGTGCTTTTTATTTTCATACTTAGATGACATTGGTGAAAAGACACATCTGTACAAGAAGCCGTCCTTCTGTACTTTGCTGACACAAGTTCCATTTGTTATAAATGAATTCTATTAAAAAATGTAAGTGTTATGCACACTCGTTTCCTTTCTTCCCTCCTGTGAGCCGATGACCATCAGCGGAAATGAATCCTCCAATACTTCAGCTCTGTTATGGGAAACATCAGTTACTTCTTATGAACTGATTTATTTGCATATGTATTTTTTTCCTAGTACACAGAATATTGCCTGTAAATTATGTGGTGGGGTTTTATTTATTATCATTCGACACTTTTTATCATCACTGACCTTTAACCCTTTTACATTTTGGGAGTAACAGAGTTGACTAAAAGCATTGGAAGGAGCACATGAAGCACAAGAAGGAGAAAAGTAATGGATTTTATTTATTTCTGTCAAAGCACAAAAATAATGGCATTAAGGAATGTGCTGTGGTTATATTTGCTAGTTAAGCTTGTTCTGTAATGGTTTTGCACTTACCTTCAACCCCGTTGAAGGGTTGACATTTTAAAAGAGAAAAGCTGTGGATTGATTGATATTTTTTTTTTTTTTTTTTTTTTTTTTTAGCTTTAGTGTTAGTAATGTAAACGAAAAAAGAAAAGTTGCTCTGAACGGCTGTATTTAAGGTTCAAGGTTCGTGCAAAAGCCTCAATATGTTCTTTTACAAAGGAAAGGTCACTGAACTCTTTTGAGTCCCCCCCCCCCCTTTCTACATTAACGTTCTGTAAGGTTTTTCAGATGTCAAGCATGTCAAGATGAAATGATCTTGAAATCTCAAACTGTCTACATTTCATTGATTCGTTAATTGAATTCCTTTAATTGAAAACCAGGTTGTTGAACTGAAATAGTGGAGCACATTCTTTTTTTTTTTTTTGGAAAGCCTAATGTAAATCGGGTGGAAACCCAGAGAATCAAGCTGGGTGGTGAAGTGATAGTAAATGCCCGCTGTGAGCATCCCGTCCAATCCTACAGAGATTTCTGATGTTTTATGTACGAAGAGAAAAAAAAAAATAAAAATTTTTGAGAGCAAATGGAGATTTGAGAAAGAAAGCAGGGCAGTAGTAACTGGAATGAATGTTAATGACTAACATGTGCTCAAATCCCACAACACCTCTTGTTCTGCATTCAAAACCCTCCTGCAAAAGAAATCTGCAGTTACGTCACATCTAATGCATTCCGGAGGGCATAATGTGGGATGTTCGTATTTTGTATGCATTATTCAGTAAAACGCCATTTATAATTTGTTGCACTGTAAAGTGTCTAAATGGGTGAGGAGGTGTCTGAAGGTCTGCTAATGTGTTCCTGATGCCACTGCAGTAAGCGCCCTGCATGTAAACAGATGTAATCTTTTCACAAATTCTTATGTATAGCTTTTGAAGGTTACCATGCTTCCTGGAGTTGCGCTGTCATGACAACTAACTGAAAGTTCTAAATTGACAGATAAAGTAAGCAATGCGAGTTAAGAAGCCTATTGTTTAGCATTTGTCTGCTGCACTTTTTTATATTATACACAGATACACACAGATCTGTCACGAATGAAGACGGGATGCGTGTGAGTTCACGTGCAAAAAAGGGTTTATTAGGCCAGGGTCAAGACAGACAAGACCAAAATCACCTGCAGACTGAATCAACATAGGCAAAGTCAAAGAGTAAACATAATCCGAAGTGAAGGTCAAAATCCAGATAATCAGTGTCCGAAGGAGAAGGCAAGGCAGAGGTCCGTGGAGAAGCAGATGTCGGCAACGAGTAAATCCCAAACAGTGAACCAAACAAGATACAAGAACACGAATTACAGGCAAAGACCGGGTTGACAGTGTAAATGAACCATGAAGAGACAAACAAACAGACTGGTATTTATACAGGTGGAACTGATTGAATGATTGAACAAAACTAGCAACAGCTGTGAGGAGAGGTGCATTCTGGGGAATGGAGTCCAGGAATGAAAACGGACAAAAAACACAGAGTACATAGAAAGCTGGCAGCTCCAGCTGGGCATGACATAGCCCCCCATTTAAGAAGCGGATTTCAGACGCTCCTGACGCTGAAAATGGTGGAATGACCACCAGGGAGGAGCGGGCGGCGGAAACGCCCACCTGGGTGGAGTCCATGGAGAGGATGCCCACCAGAGCCGATCAGACAGTTCTAGAGCTCTCCAGGGCGGAGCAGGCGGCGGAGCCCTCTTGGGGCCACCACTGACTTTGCGCCCTCAAGAACCAACCAGTCAGTGAACGCGCCCTCCGAGACCATCTAGACTGTGAATGCGCCCTTCTAGACCGACTAGACAGTGAATACGCCCTTCGAGACCAGACAGGGAATGAATGCGCCCTCCTGCAACCAACAGTCAATGATAATGCCCTCCTAGACCGACCAGACTGTGAATGCGCCCTCTTGAGCCGAACCAACTGACATTGTGCCCTCAGGATCCTCACTGACAATGAACGCGCCCTCCTGCAACCAACAGTCAGTGATAACACCCCTCTAGACCGACCAGACAGTGAATGTGCCCTTCGAGACCAGACAGAGAATGAATGTCCCCTTCGAGACCGACTGAACCACAATTCAGAGACCTCCTTGGGTTGAGCAGCCACCAGTGGGACGTCTGGGGATTCTATGGCCGAATCCGACATCTCCAGTGGTAGTACAGCCTCTGGCGGACCCGATGGAGTCTCTGAACCACACACAGGTTCCGGAGGTTCTGGCCATGGGACCTCACAGTCTTTGTGGAACTCGGGTGAGTTAGGTGACTGGGGACCTGGAGCACAGACCGGTTCTGGCGGATCCGGCCATGATGCATTCGGATCACAGACTGAGTCTGAAAAATCCGGCCATGTTGGATCCGGATTACTGACCGGGTCTGGGGGATCCGTCCATGATGGGTCCGGATCACAGACTGGGTCTGGCGGATCCGGCCATCATGAGTCTGGGTCACAGACCTCAGACAGATCGCCAGGCTGAGAAACCGGGACTGACTGGACTTCACACGGCTCCTCGTACTGTGATTCGGGAGTGGGACCAATTATTTGCGGGCTAGGAACCGCGAGGACCTTCAGCAGCTCGACCTGCTGTGTGACGGGTACAAACCGAGTTGAACACGGTCCCTCGTACCGTGTGACGGGATTCGGGAGGGCCTTCGACAGCTCGTAAGGCTGTGTGACTGGAACAGACTGGGCTGAACACGACCCCTCACACTGAACTGCCACACTGAAAAACGGGCTTCAAACCCCTCCTTTGCGGTTTGGGAACTGCAGGGGTTTCAGACAGACCTGGCAACCGCACTGGCGAATTATGCACCGCAGGGATTTTGTGCGACGCTGGCAACATCGGTGCCGGAATGGCGTTCGCTGCTCCGGCCGCCATTTTGTGTTTGAACGGCATATGCCGAATGGCGCAGCGAGTGCCGGTCCACGGGTTCCCTTCCACGTGGCGAAGGTCAAAATCCATATAATCAGTGTCTGAAGGAGAAGGCAAGGTGGAGGTCCGTGGAGAAGCAGATGTCGACAACGAGTAAATCCAAACAGTGAACCAAACAAGATACAAGAACATGAATGACAGGCAAAGACCGGGTTGACAATGTAAATGAACCGTGAAGAGACAAACAAACAGACTGGTATATATACAGGTGGAACTGATTGAATGATTGAATCACACTAGCAACAGCTGTGAGGAGAAGTGCATTCTGGGAAATGGAGTCCAGGAATGAAAACAGACAAAACACACAGAGTACATAGAAAGCTGGAGTGCCAAAAACAGTCTTTAGCTGGCAGCTTCAGCTGGGCGTGACAAAGCCCCCCACTTAAGGAGCGGATTCCAGATGCTCCTGACGCTAAAAATGGTGGAATGACCACCAGGACTTTTTGTTTTGTTTTGTGTTTTTTAGAATTGCAAATTTATATCTCAAAATTACAGTGTATAAACTATAATTTTAATTATCTGATTTTTATTTATTTATTTTTTAACTTACATCTCTACTAACTTACATCGAAAATACAGAAACTAAAAATTGTAATTTTACCATCTAGTCTAGGCTTTTCAGTTCAAATCTGAGTTTACATTTTATAGTTCTGCATTTTTTTATAATTTTTTTTTTTTTTGAGAGCTGAAAGTTTACATTTAGCTGTGTTTTGGTATTTAGGGAGTTGAGTAGTTGGTCGGTTGATTGATTGAGGCTTCCAAAGGCACCTGTGGTTTGCGCTGATGCTGAATGGGCTCCATTGTAGTCAGTTCATATGGATTCAAACGTCATGTGACGTCTCTGAGCGTTGGGTAATAATCCAGCGAAGCTCTTTCCACCTGAGTGCTACAGCCCTGCATAAAGCCTGTGCCATTCGCTTTGACCTCCAGGCACACGGTGCCGATTATTCTGGGCTAGCAACAGCGAAGACTTCATCAGCCTAATCAAAATAAATCACCAGAGCAGCAGAAAGTGAGCAGCGTTAAGCTCTTTGCCGTTTCCCTCGAGACCCTCGGTCTCTGAGCGGCAGTCGAATCTATTACAGTGGGAGCAGATGTGGCGACTCAGCGTTCAGCGCCGGTCTGGCCAGAGAACTGGTCATATGCTGCTCGACCGCCACCTAAGATGCTCTTGTCAGAAAACCAGCTGTAATAAGAGAAGAGCGTTTCTCAGGGATGGTGTGGAGCTTCTCAGCTCCTACTGTTTCCCGCAGTAAGATAATCAGTTTCTAATTCAAATGAGATGTCAAGTGCTGATCTTTTTATTTCCTGCAACAGTCGGAGGCGGTTTGGAATTCGGGATAATTTCAGCTGATAGTCGCCCTGCTGGAACCCTATCAGGCTTTTTCTGGAGGCCTGGACGGAATTAATAATTAGGAATAAAACAGCTGTGATGTACGTATGGCTGCAGAAATGCTCACAGATTGTATTTGACGAGCTGCAAATGGTTGACCAGTTTGTCTCGTGTTGTACTCTAATATCCACAATCATATATAGCTCTCCAGATATGTAATCTGACAGTGTGAAACGGGTAGTAAAAGAGACTTCATTTTATTGGTAGTTAGTAATGCGAGATGACAACACTGACAAACATTTCCCATTCTCATGAATCCGTGAAAATGACATAAAATGACTGTATTATTCATGCCAGCCCAGTAGGGGGTGATGTCACTTTCCTGCTGACTGAATACATAATGCACAACATCACTGTTTTTACAAATTCACATTTTGGTAGTTTAGACAAAGATAATGACGGTACTGTTTTCAAAAGTTTGTTAAACAGTGCTGTGTAAATACTTTCATCATTAAAATAAATGAATTACCATTAAATATCTCTAATATTTAAGGCCTGGCATGAACTGATCCAAGACCAGGTAAAAATCACATATGCTTTTACAAATATTAAAATGGGTTGAGAAATAGGTGCTTCGTGGGAGTGGGCGAAGCTAAAGTTTTTTCCTGCTATGATTTGCCCTCTTGGTGGAGATTTCATTGGAGAATCATGGGCAATGTAGTTTTTTTTTTTTTACTTGAAATTAATGTGTTATTTATAAGACTACTAATGCATTGAAATAATGCAGGCTGGTGGCTTCAACAGTATATGCTATATTTGAACCTCTTTGCTCTGTCTTTAACTAAAAGTTATCATTCCAAATGAAGTGAATGGGATTCGTTCTTCCAGACCCTGCCGTTGTGCTTGTTTTGTAATGATGATGTTCCCATTAGCAGCTAAACCTGCGACCTGATTTAATTAAATAATGGTTTGATGTGCCAGAGGTTTCCAGCAGCCCCAGATGTGGAAGGCCCAGGAATAAGCCTGTGATTGTGAGCGTGGGAGCTGGGATTTGTGGACAAGGCGTTTTCCGTGGCGCAGGTGATCGTTTCTAATTCTCCACAGCCCCAGCTCGTTACTCGTCTGTCAGTCAGCGGAGCTGCGCCAGGCCTGCGGAGCTGTTTTGTGACGCTGTGAAATTGATAGTCTCCCCGGCGCTCAACTCATCCAGGCCTCCGCTGTCTGAGGCCAATTCCATTTTCCTCTCAGAGCGAATGTCCTACCCGAGGCAGCAGAGCGGTGAAGAAGCGACACATCGCGGAGGAAGCCATTCTCTGCCCTGCTGCTGCATTCGCTGATGTTCCGCTGCGACACGCTGCGATGCTCCCATTACACTAACTCAGACGACCCGGGGACAGACACGAGACGACACAGAGACAGCCGGGACATTACAGAATAATAGAGAGAGAGAGAGAGAGAGAGCGAGAGAGATCACCGCTAAACAGAAATCATGCAGTGGCACTCGGGAAAAGCTATGATGGTAGGCCTACCTTGAAACATTAAACCATACTCAGTACCGTAGGATTAGCATATTAATACTCTGCTGGGTTATTCCAAGAAATACAGTCTTTCCATTTTAAAAAGACAAAGAATGTCTTAATGTTAATAAGATGCATTGTATGCTCTGATGTTGAATTTGATTTGGCTCAAGGTCATGCAACTAAAAGAGAAAGCAAGAAATAAGATGAGAGTAATAGGGATTGCAACTGATGAGCATCCTCTGCTGATGAAAAAAATTAATAAAACTGACCTAACCCTAACGTAATGGAATATTAAAGTAGCTGTATATGCAATACTGTATGTGCAAATAATATGTAGATAATTGTCAAGTATATGGACTAAAATATATTGTGTTTGGTTGTAATGTGAAAGTGAATAATATCTAAAATCTAAAACGTTTTTATACAGAAGAAGAAAAAATATATAGAGAGAGAGAAAGGTGTAATTTTTAGGGACAGCTACATATACATTAACATATTCTTAGGAAAGACCCAAGTGTTTTTAATCACTCTTTGTAGCGTTTGGCCCATAAAGTAACCTCTGTGCTGTTTGAAAGCCACGGATCCTTCCTGCTTGTTTACAACAAACACAAAGGAACGGTATGTATCATATTCTGAGAGAAAACAATTAACCCTTATTAAAAGCAGCTAATTGCACTCCTTCATTACCCATCATGCACAAGCGGCCGGCGCTGTGACGGTTGAAGAAGCGTCGTCATGGTAACTGCCCAGTAAGAGTGACTGACATCTACAGAAACACACCCAACCAAACCGGCTTGTGTGCGTCTGGAGTCGTCTCAGCATGCTGTTTGGTCTCAGCTGGAATAGTCGATGGTCAGAACAAGAGCGTCAGTATATGAGTGTCTGATTCTCACTGGACACTTCCTTATTTAGAAGTGTAGTAGGGTTATGGTCGTGTTAGGAGTGGGTGGGAATTAGACTTGGCCATGGCCTCCCGAGACTTCTGATCCATCCTGGAGGCGTCAGTGACTCTGCTCTTCCAGCCTCCAGAGACGCCCACCCTCCCTCCTCAGTTGTTGGTTCTTTTTTTGTTTGTTTTTATGCCACAAGTATGCACCTATCCTTTTCTGTCTGTGTTAGTTTCATTTTCGTGTCTTCCTGTTTTGGTTTCATTTTTTTTTTTTTTACACATGTATGCCCTTATTTAGAAGTTGCAGTCGTTATGATATTATTAGTTAATTAGTCTCCGCCTGTGTTTCCCAGCTGTGTTGAGTTCTGTTAATTAGGTCCTTGTGTATTTATATCATGTCTGTTTGAGTTTGCCTTTGTCCTTGATTAACGTTGTATCGTTGTGTGTATGACTTTATGTCCTTTAATGTTATTCCTGATTTATATTAAAAGCTCATTCTTAGAAATCTCTGCATCTCTTACGATCTCCATCCTGCACAGCACATAACAGCGAGCAGCAAGAACAACTTACATTTCCAAAAACCTGATACTCCAACAATAAAATGTGCATATGTCTGCCCATGCCAAGACACCTTTTACAAATATGAGCGTTGGTGTGGATTTAAGCGTATAACACTCTACAATCAAATCTGAGGATCTGTGATCTGTGAGGACCAGAGCCGCTCACGTTCAACACTCACACTAGCAGCGACAAAGCGACGCGTTTCAATGGAGAGCTGGCGATATCCAGCAAAAAGAGCGACAGCGGCCGTCAGCGACCGTTGAACGACCGGATGTGGGCGTGTCCAGCGACGCGACAAAGTTCAGAATCTCTCAACTTTATGCAAATGAAGAGCGACTTTC
>JAUMHQ010000059.1:28831465-28845268 GCA_032361165.1 Enteromius paludinosus
AGAAGCACAACCGTTTTTATTGCTAATTTACACCAATAAAATAAATGAATAATTTATTAAAAGTTTTGAATAATTTCGAATTATGTCTTATTTTTGAACGAGTATAGTAAGCCGTGTCCATTTTTTAAGAGGAAAAAAATCAAGCGTTCTTGCCGGCGCAGCCCGCAGTAACCCATTAAACTAGCAACTCTACAATATAATATCCTGGACAAAATTCAGACTAATAAATATTAACTTTTAAAGTAATTAAAGGAAACATCGAATTAAGATATTTATGTTTGAGAGGTAACTCATATACAATTTTAGATGCAATAATATAAATATGATTGAATGCCGTTTCGAAGGAGGCTAAGGTGGTTTGACACGAGCAACACCACGAACACAGACGCTGCTGATAGACTCATTCTGTCATGTGACACTACATTTATTTGCGTTAAAGCCCTTTTTTCCGTCAAAAGGTGTTTCCAAACTGTTTTTTTGTGAAATTTGAAGTATCGATATAGAATTAACGCGCTAAAGCTAAACGGAAAAATACTGTGTCGACATTTACAAAATGTTATCGATAATGAGCATTTCCATCAGCTATATCGCTAAAATATTTGAAGCATTAAATATTTTTTCCGCAAAAATGCCTTGGATGGAAATTTGGCTAGTGTCTCATTCTTCAGAAATCATTCTAATATTCTGATTTGCTGTTCATTTCAAGTTTCAACAAATCAAAATCAAATCCAATGTAAAAACTGCTGATAAAAGGCAAACCTAGTGGTTTCTTTTGATCTTTTCATCCAAGAAAAGCCTTTATTTCCTATCATGACTGTATCTCTAGAAACGGAGATGCTGAACGAGGTTACTAGTTTATTAGGGGCTTTAATATCATCCTACAGACAGAGAGACAGGTCTGTGTGAAAAATGACTGTGGCTTTGCTGGAGGGTCAGTCGGGCAGCTGGTACTCCGTGTCCATCATCAGCTCTGGCAGCCGAGCGCCTGGCACTGTTTCCAGCGCAAGCGTCCATCCGTGCACAGCTGGCACAGGCCTGACTGCTCACACAGAACGGCTGCCAGAACCGTTATTAGAGAGACAGACAGCAGCTGAATGTTCAAACGTACAGCCCCACATACAGAACAACATTTGCCATGCACTTCCCAGACTGTGCAATTTGTGTAAACCACTATAATCAATATCTGGGAGACTGAAATAACCCACTCTGGCAGGGACTATTCGCCCGCTGAGCAATGAAAACATACATCAAGGCTTCTTGTTGCGATCAGGATTTGTGTGACTACACATTTTTACTATCCGACGACTTGCCTAGAAGAGCGGTCAACGAGACGACTCATCAGCGAGACTAACTACAACCACAACTACATCAAACCTCCTGCTGGGAAATTTGCCAAAGTGTGCAAAAACTTGTCAGTTGACGTCAAATCCGAGTCATTTGGTAACCATGGTGTGCAAATACCTACCTGTGTGCACTTTTTAGCAAGACACAAAATACGTACCAACGAGTACATGTTACTGCAGCTTCCAAAAGAAATGAACACTAGAGGCAGAAAAAACTCTGACACCTTTTATTCCTTTTCACACAAATGTACAGAGTTTTGATTGATAAAGCGTAAGTAGAATATCACATATCATCAGATCATATCGGGATCATATTAGAATATCACATCATCAGATGCTGGGAGATTTGAAAACTGATGCTTTAATCAAACATATCCAGCTTCATTTCTATGTGTTTTCAGATGGTTCAAGGTTTGTTCAGTACTTCAGTACTCCGGTTCAATCGTGTGTATCTACGCTTCAACAAAACAGTAAGGACACATGTAAGGACAGAGATACAAAGAGAAAAACTCCTGAATCATGCGCAATAGTGATTTTTCCACGTTTTTGTCTGCACTAAATATTTACAATCCACATCGTTTTGCTGTGATTAATCTAATGCTCTCTAACGGCCTGCACTGACTGTCAGATGATGAAGGTGATGGTGATGACAGTTTGGTGAGGAGTCTAGGCTTCAGTGTGTTAGTTACACCTGCGACTGTAGTTAAACGGAGTTAGGCAGAGGTCAGGGACGGCGTGAGCTGTGCGTTCGTCATCCTCTCAGGAGTCCACACAGAGCTGCAGTCTGTTCCACGCTCATTTGTAACGGAGGCAGAGCAGCGCCATGGGCTTCCAGTGCCACACCAGGCCAAGGTGACCTTTCTCTGGACCGAAACAGAGCTGCCCTCATGCTGTGTGTTGGTACGTTCCCAAATTAAGAGAGACCCTGAAAATCTCAGGAAGGTCAGGCCACATTACTGTAAAGCCACCCGCTCCGGTCCAGAGAGACCGGCCACTCTCTGTAATTATTACACATATCAACACTGCAGTGACTTCAGAACAATATTGAGTAACACCATTTGACCAGTTTGAATATTGTTTTCTTCATAATGCCCAAACTGTTTCAAAAGAAGCTGAACTCATGAGTCGTGAGTATTATTATTAATATTTATTTTCTTTTTTTTTTAAATTGAGATTTATATATTTAGAGATTTATAAGCAGCTAAACTGCTAAAGCTAAAGGATAAGCTGATAAATATGGCATGCATATGGGTAAATTTTCTTTCTAATATCTCTTCATTTTGTTCTTATTGTATGATCACAATGACATTGAGCATGTGTTGATTTTTGTTCATGTAATATATGGTGCATTATGCAACCTATATATATTTTTCCCTCCAGAATGTTCAGTTTCACAGGGATAAACACTGATTTAATGTCAACACATAATGTTGTGTCTAAATGATCTCATCTGCAAATAACGTTTGTGAATTGCTCATGCATGCATGTTAATACATGATAATAAAAGCAGAGTCATGTATTAATAATACAAATAAGGTTAATTGTGATTTAATGATGACTTTAACTCATGCTGGCGAGTGCTGGGAACGCTAGCTTCATTAGCCAGTCACTCATCGTCCTTTGAAATGAGGCCAATCCACTGACTTTGTCATTCATGGCCTGAGAGACAGATGAATGGACAGAATAAATGAAGAGTTATTGAGAAGATCACAGCACAGCAACAATCTGTTGCCAACTCACACACATACATGATTTTGTATGTTTTTAAGTTTTTACAGAGACATTGGCAGTGACCTCATAATCCACCTTTACAATATAAACCTACAATTCTGTTACATGACTGCCCCATAAAACCTCCCCATGAACTGAAATGTATATATATAAAGATTAAGTTTCCCAATAAAGAGATTTCTGGAATGTTTTACAGGAAAGCATTATTTATTATACTTCAAATGACACTTTTCACATTTTACACCTGTAGATCTTTGAAGGTGTTTTCGATACAAGCAGTGGAGGTTATCTTTAACCTGGATTTATCACAGCACTAAACCAATCAGCGGAACAAACTCTGACCCAAAAGCCCCTCTCCAGCCATAGGAGCTCTCCCTGCTGATCGGAGTTGTGATATTTTGAAAGCAAGGCGTTTATGTAATGCATGTGTTTAATTCAGAGCTACAGGTGGAAATCTCCCGAGGCTCGTCAGTGTGTGTGTGTCCTGCTCTCTGTCCACCTGCCTACGGTCTCTCCATACACACAGACTCTCAAAGCATCAGAGATGATGACAAGTTGTTTTTCAGCTTATTTGCCTTGCCGAGGTAGAGGGACATTTAATAATTCATTTGCTTGTATGAATGATGAACTATTAGCCAGAGGCCTTTTCAAGAGTGACTCATAATAGAGAGAGAGAGAGTGCAAGTGTGTATGTGTGTGTGTGTGTGTTTTGTCTCTGGGTCTGTATTTTTTTGGGGATGGAATTCTATCAGGATCAGATGATGTGCTATGAGATATGAAATTAACATCAGTATCTCAGGGCCGCTGAGGGGGAACGTGTCTAATCCCAGCCGACTTATTTATTTCTTCATCAGATTTATGTCAAAATATGCATTGCACAGACGCCACCGGAGCTCAGGGCGCACCGTTTCAATCACCGCGTCCAGAAAGCTGATAAATTAATAACTCCATGTTTCACTAAGACGGAGGATTATTTTCTATATATTTTATGATTACGGTTTAAAGCGGAGGTTGATGCCAGAGAGAATCCTCGTATTTCTAGCCGGTTACTCGTTCGGCAGCGATAGTAAACTTCTTCATGTCGTAATTCCTGTCTTCCTCAGGTCTGAAGGTGAATTTACAGCATGTACTCGAGTTAGCCGAGCGCCAGGAGCGCAACACGTGAACACCTCTCAAGTAAAGTTTGTGTTGTGGAGCTGTTTGCTACACTCCGCTGTAGAATAACAACTACTTATCTATACGAGAAGACCATTAGATGTGTTACATAAACTCTTATCTAACATGAGATTAACACAGCATGAGAAGGAGTTTTCAGGCACGGGCTCCATCGACCCCAGTGATTCTAGACGCTAGGATTGGATCGGTAGAGACAGAGATTAAGATGCTAAATCAAACTGGTGATTAAAGTCTTGGAACTTCATCAGATTCAAAATGTAGAGTTTACAAATGTTTCCTCAGTCAGCAGCTCTGAGTTCATGGAAAGAGCTGTGCAGTAATTTGTCTTCAGAGGAATGAACATTTACTACTCTTCAATTTCACATGAGAATCTCTGACAGTCAAACGGAGTGTGAATCCCTTTCATCGACACTCAAGATCTCTGTCTTTTAACATGAACATTTCATATTGTGGATGTTTAAATATTTATCCATTTCTATACATCATTTATTTTAAAGATTTTAGTATTCCAAGTTTTCTGATGCAAAATGATTGATTTGTGAGAGGAACAGACGCGGTCGCTGTCTCCGTCTTCCGTGTGCTTCCTGTGCGCTTCTGCAGTCTGTACGCGATTTTGAGATCCCTACTCTCACTCGTGGGACGGCTCCCCTTGCGGGCTTCCCGTGGCAGTAAAACGCTGGACCGTTTGAGGTTCACGGCAGCCACGGAGAGACGCCTGGGGGATCTCCAGGTGACCGTTGAGTGTGCATCGTCCAGTGAAAGATCTGCGCGAGCCTCTCACGCACCGCGTGGTCCCGTGGAGTTTTCGATGGAGACCGCTCCCCCTGCTGAACCAGGCCCGAGTCTGTCCTTCGGAGCTTCCCGAGAGGTAGCGATGTCTTCTGCACCATCAGAGGGTGGTTCTGATGGCGAAGCTGTCGCTGCGGCGGACGAGACATGCTCATCCGCGCCGCGGCAGGATGATTGGTTCCTGGGGGCCAGAGATGCGGCACCGCCGCGCTCTCCCCCAGTGCCTTTCTTCCCGGAGGTGCACGAGGAGCTGAGCAAGTTGTGGCGAGCCCCTTACTCGTCACGCTTGCGCTCAAGTTCTTCAGCCCTCGCCGCGCTCAATGGCGGTGAAGCAAGGGGGTACGAGGCCATGCCCCATGTGGAGCGCGCCGTTGCGGTACACCTGTGTCCGCGCGACGCTGACTCATGGCGGGGCCAACCTCGTCTCCCGTCCAGGGCCTGTAAGTTGTCATCCGCTCTGGCGGGCAAGACTTACAGCGCTGCTGGACAGGCTGCCACCGCCTTGCACGCTATGGCTACACTCCAAGTGTACCAAGCGAAAGCTCTCAAGGAGCTGCACGCGCGGTCCTAACCAAGGGGTGATGCGGGAACTCCGCGTTGCAACTGACCTCGCCCTGCGGGTGACGAAGGTTACAGCGTGCAGCCTTGGTCAAGTGATGTTCACCTCTGGCTAAAACCTGGCGCAGGTGCCGGACGTCGACAAAGTTCGCTTTCTTGACGCCCCCATCTCCCAGGCCGGCCTATTCGGCGACACTGTCGGGGACTTAGCCCAGGAGTTCAAGGCAGTGCAGCAGCAGACGGAGGCGATGTCACACATCCTGCGGCACCCAGAGAACCACCTGCTCCGACGCCAGCCGAAGCACACGATGCTAGGCTCGCCGCCAACAGGCAGCGTCGTCGAGACAGGCACCCCGGAGGTGATGAAAACTGCAAACCATTACATTAAACCAAACAACTGAAAGCAATGGAGGACCCTTCACATCGAAAAATTATGCAAATGATGTGTTGATCTGTCAGTATGCATCCATCTTGATCTATTCTATTGTAATCTATTGATCTATCACTTTCCATCCAACTATCCATTCTTCCATACTTTTAGAAAATGCTGGGTTAATTATAATATTTCACCCAGTGCTGGGTTGTATTTAACCCAGCATGTTTTTAGAGAGTATCTACCCATCGACTATCCATCTATTTATCCAACGTCCATCCATCTACTGATCCATCTTTACCCATCCAACTATCCATTCATATCTACCCATCATCCATTCATCACACATTACATGACTGTTCCACTTCTAAAACAACAAGAACATTTCCAACACATGTCCACTTGTTGTCTTTTTTGTATTGCATATAATTTGTAAGGTACACTTTACACACAGAGAGACACAGACACACACAGACACACACATATATTTCTATTTGGAAGTTTTTTTTTTTTTTGACTATTTATGAAAAAGAGTTCAAATATAACCACAACAACAAAAAAAGCAACCGTGAAAGGTTGTACTTCTTGTTGTGACAAAAACAAATTGAAAACAAACAACAGACAACTGAAAACGTGTACTTGCATGTCAGCACATAAAGGTGGCTGTAATTGAGAAGACACCCATAAACATCATCTGATCTGTCCTTGTTTCACGAGAGGGTACGAGGTTGTGTACATTAGCGGCCTCTCGCTTCAGTTGTCAAGTACAAACGACGAGCCAGCGGGCAGATGACTTCTCCATTCACTCCTCCATTTTGTTTCCAGAGAGAACAAGCAGAAAGAAAAAAGGCTTTTAAAATTTTGAGCTGACAGTACAGAACACATGCTGCCTTTCTCTGAGTAAAGTCCGGAAGCAACGGAGGAGGAAATGGTACTTTAAATTGCCTCTCTTTTGTCTGCCTCCTCCTATCCCCTATTTCCACTTCCTGCGGAGCATGACGGAGAACATGAGCCGTTGTTTCGGCGAGAGAATGTACAGCTTCGGCGTTTCAGCTTGACAGTGGTACTTTCCTGTGTTTTCATAAATTCATGCTGCTCTGTGTTTGCTGCTCGAGTCCAGAAAAGCAAAGCGTCCCGGTCGCCTTCAAGCCTGACGTTTACGAGCCGCTTCACGCTACCGTCAGAAATCAGCTGGTCAATCTATAAAACTTCATAGGAGCTGTATTTGTGTTTTAGAGTATAGAATGGATTGCAATGTATACAGAATCATTCTCCTCACAGCATTCTGTTGTTTAAAGAACTATATGCTCAAGAATGAACATTGTTTCATTATATTTACTTTAACTCATTACATTATATTCAGCTCCATTTCACAGAAAGTGGATCATTCATGGTGACCACATTTGTCAAAATCCAATGAGTACCAGAAATCACTATAGAAAATCATACCTCTAGCTCTGTTGATGGACACATCTAAAACGTAAATCATTTACATCTTGCAAAATGCATTTTAAGCCTCTGATGCTCATCCATGCTGCTTCTTCTATATCCTGCACATTAGAGAAGCTCCTTCGCTTCCTGCTTCTTGTCACATGATCCCTCACATGACAGGCAGTTCTTAAACACAAACATACTGTACATAACCTAAGAGAACTAAAAATAGATACAGAAACATAAAACCTGACATGTATTCAAACAGTAAATCATGGGTTCAAATCGAAACACATAAAGTGAACGAAAGTGGTGTAATGTTGGATTCATGCTTAATGATTTTAACCACAATTTTCACTTAATCAAAGTTTTGTTAAAACAGTGCTGTTTCCCATGAGTGATCACTGCGTAGAGACCTGGGAGAAACACTGATGATTGTTAGACCTGTTTTGACTAGAATGAGAGCATGATACAGAGCAAAGGAAAGTTCAGTGGGAGTGATCTTACATTATTTCCCATATCAAGTCTATATTAATGCTCATCTTTTCAAGAATTAAACATTATTTTAAAGTATAAGATGTCAAAAGTTAATTAACTTATTTTAAAATCTTTACTACATCTATATATACAGTATATCACACTTATTATTTAAAATGCATTGTTTGCCAAATAGATAAACTGGGAAGGTAAACAATAAAAATGAATAAATAAGTCAATTAAAAAATGGACAAAAACTATATTAGTATATCAAAACATTGTTTCATGTGAACAATGTTAATAAGCATAATCATGAACCAATCAAGACTAACAGCTAAACTTTCTCTGAACGCAGGAACGTCCTGCAGACCTTCCTCTAATGTTAGCGTTAACACACTGAACGCCGGCCGCACACAGTTATGATCTCAAATATTGAGATGCTCGTACATAATGAGATGAAGTTTTGCTCAGTAACATGAGTCTCTGATCATCCAGACAGCAGAATAAATGGCTTCACTTAAAATTTAATTCATTATTGTCCTTCAAATTACCCCTCACTCCTCCTGTCAGCCGCCGCTTCCATTCGCCCAGCGGCAAATTCACAATGAAGTAATTGAATGAAATGATTCGCTCTCATTTTTTTTTATTAGTGGTTTAGGCAGTCAGGTGTGTCGCAATGCTTATTTCCTCAGACAATTAAAGATCCATAATTCATTGCAACAGGAAGTAAGCACGGGGAGTCTCATCTCCTTTGGACATGGATGATTTTTCGCTTCTGATTAGAGAAACTCTCCTGACGGCCGAGTGGAGAACGGCACGTGAAATCGCTCTGTGAGTGCATGTACATAAACGATGAAGATTTTAATTGTTTTTGGAATTTGTTTTGTTTCATTTCTTGTCGTTCCGCAGGTTGAAGTATTTGGAGTATTGATTTTAAAAACCAGCTCAGCGACAGACAGTTACAAAGTTAGTGAATAAAAACTTTTCATTTCATAACAATGACAACATACAGCGATGCTGTATGTTGTACTTTGTTTTTCAAGTCGAGTCATCGTTGTTCACTAAAACCATACAATAAAATCGGTTTTCATTCATTTAAATAGTTGCCTGGGCAACTTGTAATATTTAAAGTTAAATAAAATAACTAAAACGATATAAAACAATACTTACAAATAAATAAATAATTTATTTATTATTAAAAATACATGACAAACTATACTGTAGATATAAAAAAGCACATACATACATAAATGCAACTTAACTTAAAACACAAACAGAATATAAAACATGTAAGCAAGTACAGCTGAACTGCATTAAATATATTTTTTTTGAGTAATTACATAAAAGTCAAAGTCAAAGTCAGCTTTATTTGTCAATTCTGTCACATTTACAGGACATACAGAGAATTAAATTTTTGTTACTCTCAAACCCTTGCTGGATAGCAGATAAACATTTAAATACAAAGAGAGTGTTAAAAAGGCAACAAAAAGTAAAAGTAAATATTTAAATAAACACAATTATACATATAACAAGAAAGCAATACAATATACAATATACAATATTCAAGTAAGGGTACATGGCATTGAGTGCAAACCAGACAGAGTAAAACAACAACAGATAAGATCTTTTTAACTAATGAATTTCCTAATGACCACACATTTAGCAGAAAAAATCCTCAATAGTTATTGCATCTATTTGTCATAGTTTCATTTAAAGTATATGTTTTGTTGTTTTCCCTTGATATCTTAAATGCGATTTACATATAATTTTAGAGTAGAATTAATGAAAATGACATGCGTAAATATGAAGATTTTTGGAGTTTGCCCTTGTTCTCCTGTCTTTCTTTGTAGTGTTTTCTTGGGCTTTTTCTTGTGTAGGCCCACGGAATTGACGGAAAGCATTAAAATTAAAGGCCTGCAGATGTTAGTTTTAATCTGATAGCTGTTGGGCCTCGCGTAAATACCCCGGGCAGAGCTTTAACCCACACACACGTCAATGTCCCGACACAGGACTCGCTGAGACTTAGACACACACAGGCGGACAGGTTTACAGATTATATTTTTCATAATTAGAGCGGAGTAGGAGCGGAATTGAATATGTGCTTATTAGCACAATTCAAAGCAGCGGGACACACAATCCTGGGCTCAGAATGACTTTAACCCTGCAGGAAAACACTGCGGATGGGTGGATGCCAGAAATAAAGGCTCGACATGGAGGAGTCAGAAAATCTGAGTGAGACTTATGGTGTGAAGATACGGTGAGCTAGCTATCAGACAGGAGGAGCTCTTAAACACCTCGTGTCATCAGCAATCACATTCCCTTCATCAATCTTTCAGAACTCAGAATCTAAAAACAGCAATTATTGGTACTAAGCTGTTGAAAAGTTTAAGTCTGTCCACATTGAATCTGTGTGATGCAGCTTTACAAAGATGGAGCAGATTACATTTAGACAGCACAAAAAATCTCATTTACTTTCAGCTATCAGAGAAATGATGTAAAAACCTCCGGAAATAATACACATGCTGTGTATATTACATTATATATTACCTGCTTAAAGGATGGACAAGTAAAGCAACGCACAGGTGCAGTGACCAGGGCAACAGTAAATGATGTGCTGGCCGCAGACCCTGGTCAGACGGAGGAGGAGCCAGGCCCGGATCCACCCCATAGAGCTCGGAAACTCCAAGCTGCACAAGTACCTCCTCAGAATGGAGAATCGGAACAACGTTGTGTGAACAGACCTGCCACCAACAAGAAGGAGTGGCTCCAGTTGGATGAGGACACTGATAAGATCTTGGAGACATCATCCAAAGGTAGTGCTGACCATAAACTCCAAACTATGTGCACCCTCATCATGAGCATAGGCGCAGAACGGTTTGGTGTCACAGAAAACCCAGAGCTTGAAAGTCAGTGGGACCAAACCGGCGGGAGTATAAGATCAAGGAGCTCAGGCAGGAGCTGAAAACCCTAAAGCGCCAGCTCAGGGCAGCAAAGGAGGAGGAGAGGAGTGCCTTGCACAAGCTCAGAGAGATCTTAAGGAAGAAGCTTATTACACTCAGGCGAGCTGAGTGGCACAGAAGGAAAGTAAAGGAGAGAGCCTAGAAGCACAAGGCATTTATTTCTAATCCATTCAGCTTCACCAAGTGACTACTAGGTCAGAAGAAAAGTGGTGAGCTAACATGTTCTGCAGAGGAGATTATCCACCATCTCAATATCACCTTCAGCGACCCACAAAGGGAACTGGATCTCGGCCTGTGTGAGTCACTGGTAAAGCCTCCAAAGCCCATGGTCACACCTCTGAGCCTACCTTGATAGAGGTCAAAGAAGCAATGATGGCAGCAAGATCCAGTTCCACCCCTGGCCCATGCGGGGTTTCATATAGAGTCTATAAGCAGTGACTAAGACTTCTTGTGCGACTCTGGAAGAATATAAAGGTCATTTGGCGAAGAGGAAGAGTCGCTACCCAGTGGAGGTCTGCAGAGGGAGTGTGGATTCCAAAAGAAGAGGTTGCAAGTAACATCTCACTGCTCAGTGTTGAAGGGAAGACCTTTTTCAAGATGGTGTCCCAAAGGCTAACTGAATTCGTCTTGAGGAATGGATACATTTAAACCTCAGTACAAAAAGGGCGAGTCCCAGAAGTATCTGGATGTCTAGAGCACACGGGAGTGGTGACTCAATTGATCCGGGAGGCAAGAGAGAGCAAAGGAGATCTGGCAGCTCTCTGGCTGGACCTAGCCATCGCTATGGATCCATTCCCCATAAATTGGTGGAAACAGCATTGGCAAGGCATCATGTCCCAGAGTCTATCCAACTTCTTTCTGGAGTATTATAACAACTTTCGATTCAGGGTGACATCAGGATCATCAACATCCGTTGGCAACGCCTGGAGGGCGCTTTGCCATAGGAGGGACACCAATTCCAACAGTGACAGAAAAACCTGTGAAGAGCCTGGGCAAGGTTTTCAACAGCTCCTTGAGGGATTCAGATGCACTCCAGCAAACTAAGAGGGACTTAACATCCTGGCTCACAGCAGTTGACAAGTCAGGGCTTCCAGGAAAATTCAAAGCCTGGATGTACCAACACGGAGTCTTGCCAAGGCTTCTTTGGCCCGTGCTTGCCTACGAGATTCCTATGTCAACTGTGGAAATGCTGGAAAGAAACATCAGCCAGTTTCTTCGGAGGTGGCTTGGGCTTCCTCGGTCCCTTAGCACCATTGCCTTTTACGGGCATTCCACAAAGTTGCAGCTTCCTATCAGTGGCTTGTCAGAGGAATTTAAGGTCACGCATGCTAGAGAGGTGATGATGTACAGTGACTCCTCTGATGCCAAAGTGGCTACAGCAGGAATCCTGGTGAAAACTGTAAGGAAGTGGAAGGCACAGGAAGTGGTTGATAGAGCAGAGGCAAGGTTACAGCACAGCATTTTGGTTGGCAATCTGGCGGTGGGTTGGGCAGGAATTTTAAGCTTTCCTAAACCTCGCTATGACAAAGTCAGAGGAAAGGAGAAACGTCAAATGGTGCAGGATGATATACGAGCAGAGGTGGAGGAAGACCGTCGAGGGAAGATGGTTGGCATGTACCAGCAAGGCGCCTGGACACGGTGGGAACAAGCTGAACAACGGAAATTTACCTGGCCTGAGCTCTGGAGATTCGAAACGCTGCACATCAAGTTCCTCATCCAATCCATGTATGATGTCCTCCCATGTCCAAGCAACCTGCATCGCTGGGGCTTAGCAGACACTCCAGCATGCCAGCTATGCCAGAAGAGAGGCACCTTGGAACACATCCTCAGTTGCTATTCGAAGGCATTGGTAAGTTGGTAAGGCAAGTTCTTAGGGTCCTGGCTGACACAGTTAGCACAGCGATAACCAACAGGAAGTACCAGCACACCCCCAAACAGTACATCACCTTCGTCAGAGCTGGGGAGAAGGCACAACAGCAGCCAAATGCTTCTCATCACTGCACGGGACTGGAAGCTTCAAGTCGACTTGGGAAGATCATCTGAGTTAACAAAGTAAATGGTTCTAGTAGAGCTTACTGTGCTCTACATAGCGCCTGCTATGCCTGCTTTACCACCAGCGATCTCCTCACGGGAGGAGGCGAGGAAGATTCAGAACATCTTCCGCGCAAAATGCCCGCCGCTCCTGGGTCCAAGCCCAAGAGAGCCACTGTCCCTGATCCAGATCCACCGCCTGTCTTATGGGACGACCTACCCATCCTGCTTCCTCCAGACCCCGTTCTGCCAAGCCCCGTGTTACAGTACGGCAGGCTATTTAAGCCCTTCAAAGCTCAGTTGGTTCCAGGTTCTCAGCCTATGAGACTGTCCTATGCCCTGTCAGTCGCAGTTATACAGCCAGGAGTGCTGTGCCTAGCCCAGTCGGTTCAGGTTTCTCAGCTCCGAACTACCCCCGATACACTAGAAACGGTGAACACTGTGCAGTTCGGCCCGGCTAAGCAACCAGGCACCGATCAACAGTTAGGGGGGCTGTCAGCCACTCCGGTGGTCCCCGAGATGCCCATAGAGGGCGCCAGTGCCGTCACTCAGCCCCTCTTGCGCAACCTGTGACCGGCCGACAGCTAGGGGAGCTGTCTGTCACGCTCGTGCCTTCCAAGATGCCCACAGAGGGCGCTGTTTCCATCACTCAGCGCGAGGGGCTGAGTGATGCTCAGCCAGATGTGTCCAAGTAGCACCGCGAGGTGTATTTTAGAACAAGGTGTTGAGCTCTTCTCTACAATATTTGATCATTTGGTAACACTTTACAATAACAGTACATGAATCCTCATGTACTAATACATGAATTAACAATGACTCGACTGTAAACTAATGATGAGTTAAGACATGTATTAATCAAGAACGTCTAGGTTACTATTGTAACCCACGTTCCCTGAAGGAGGGAACGGAGACGTTACAGTATGGGAACTCGCCA
>JAUMHQ010000059.1:28862455-28875988 GCA_032361165.1 Enteromius paludinosus
CTATATATATATATATATATATATAAAATACTATATATATATATATATATATATATATATATATTACAGGTAATAGTATAGCAAGAACTACAACAATACACTAATATTACATTGTGAAGTTAATATTAAATTAATTAAATGCAGGGTTAAATGTAATCATTCAGACGGGTTTGTAAAGTGGATAATTAACTTTTTTATTAAATTAGACCATATAGAATAGGATAGAATAGAATACAATAAAATAGAATAGAAAAGGTGATGTCGGATCATTATGTAGAAATGAGAAGTAGATTTGAGTGTCATCATAATAGCAATCATGGTAAAATCTAAGTTTCTAAATGACAGATCCTAATGATGACATGTAGATGAAGTGGTCCAAGAACTGAGCCTTGAGGCACCCCAGTAGCATAAAGTTGTGACTGTATATCTGTCATTTATAGCCGTTTCCATTCACACCACACTAAACCATTAACATTAGCCTAGTTTGACTGTGTCCATGTTCACATATTGGCCACTATTTACGCATACATTAACGTCAGCAAAAGAGTGTGGAACTCTTCATACTTGTCTGTCTCCCTCATTCACTCTGATCTATGTGATGTCAGGAGTGATATGTATAGACATATTTTATCCATGTGCCGTGTTCAGAGGAAACAATCTGACACTGGAATTGAACCAGAGGGGAAGCAGATAGCTGGAATGGTGCAGCATGGGACATGGACAATCTGCAGAGTAACTATAGTGCAATACACATCTATACAGAAATCTTTTAGACCATTTAATATAGAATGCACTTTTGTGTTCTACTGCATTGCTTTCCATTACTTTGAATAGATTTGGAGAAATGAAACGTTCCATCCCTTGCTCACCAGTGGATCCTCAAGTGGATTAGTTTTTTTTGTCTTCTTCAAATGATAACTAATGGACTGGAGTGCTGTGGATTACTTGTAAATTATTATGTTTGTATCAGCTGTTTTGACTCTCATTTTGACTGCTAGATACATTGCTGAAACAATGATACAATTACACAAATCTGAATAAAAAAGGTTAAGATATTTTCAACAAATGTTAATTTTTCAGTTAAATTTTTCTTTGATCCACAGTGCCTGATGGATGGTGCCTGGAACCCTCGGTGAACCCAGTAACTGCGGAATGGAAACCACGGGGATTAACCGTGGCATATCGGACCAACACTCTAAATCCAGAGTGGGAAACTGCGGACTGGAATCCGCGGGACTCGGGATTGGCTTTCCTGGCCGAACTTCCGGATTCGGATCTGGAGGAGGTGGACTGGGATCCGCGGGAGACTGAATCAGCTCTCTTTGCCCTGAGTTTTCTCCTGCAAAAGTGTTTGGAGAACACCTGATGAGAGAATAAAGATCACTTCTTCATCCAGAATCACTCCAGACCCTTTAAAATACCAGCTACATGTTGGTTCTACTCTTTAGTTCACCTCACTCAGGGTTTGATGGAAATCCATGATACCATGTGTCTAAACAAGACGTCCAGGACATCCAGCTGAAATATAGATGATTAGCGGATTTTGGGCTTTGTTTTCCATCCTATATATATACTTCAATGAAACAGGAAGCTTGGGCTGGATATTTTTATGTTCATAATCACCCTGGAGTGCTCAGAATTGTGAATACAAATGGGAATCGCTTTCAAAGATATTTTACTCATAAAAAATTCTAGGGGTGCCAATAATTGTGGTCAACAAGTATTGGAGAAAAACATTTATCCATTAATGAGATTTTCTCACCATTAAGGAGCATGACGTGAGGAGGGCATTCAGGAGAGTGAACATCAGGAAGGCAGCAGGACAAGATGGCATCACAGGTTGGGTTCTGAAAGCCTGCACTGACCAGCTAGCACCGGTGTTTACCGAGATCTTCAACCTCTCCCTGGAACAGTCCACAGTCTCCTCATGTTTTCAGCAATCCATCATTGTTCCTGTCCCCAAAAAAACCCAGCCCACCTGCCTCAATGACTACCGCCCTGTAGCTCTGACATCAGTGGTGATGAAGTGCTTTGAGAGACTGGTCAGAGACTTCATCATTGCATCACTACCAGACACACTGGATCCATTACAGTTTGCATACAGACTTAACCGCTCCACCGAGGATGCCATCTCTCACCTCCTCCAAACCACAATAAGCCATCTGGACTGTAGAAAAGGGAATTATGTGAAAATGCTGTTTGTGGACTACAGTTCAGCGTTCGACACTATAATTCCCTCCACACTTACCTCTAAGTTGGAGGCCCTTGGTTTCAGCACTCACCTATGTAGATGGCTCTCCAACTTCCCAAAGGACAGACCGCAAGCCGTAAAGATGGGTAAACACATCTCATCCTCCATCAGCCTCAATACTGGAGCTCCTCAAGGTTGTGTTCTGAGCCCCCTGCTGTACTCACTGTATGCATATGACTGTGTGGCCACTTCCAACTCCACCACCATCATTAAATTTGCTGATGACACTGTTGCGTTAGGTCTGATCTCAGACAGCAATGAGACTGCCTACATACTGAAGATTAAGAAACTATAGAGCTGGTGCCAGGTGAATAGTCTCCATCTGAACATCAGCAAAACTAAGGAGTTAATAGTGGACTTCAGTACAAAGCAGGAGCGGACATATCAGCCGACCACAATCAGCAGGACCCCAGTAGAGAGATTGGACAGCTTCCTTTACCTGGGTGTTCACATCACGCAGGATCTGACTTGGTCCTGCCATACCAACACCCAGGTAAAGAAGGCCCGACAGTGTCTGTTCCATTTGAGACGATTAAGAGACTTTAGACTTCCCTCTCAGGTGATTAAGACTTTTTACACCTGCACCATCGAGAGTGTCCTGACGGGCAGCATCACTTCCTGGTTCGGTAACTGCACCATGCAGGACAGACGAGCCCTCCAGAGAGTGGTTCAGCAGAACGTACCATCAACACAGAGCTCCCTGACCTGCAGAACATCTATTGCAAGGTGCCTGACCAGGGCCAGGAAGAAAGGACCCCAGCCATCCCAACTATGGACTCTTTTCTCTGCTGCATTCAGGGAGGCGCTTCCGCTACATTAAGGCGAACACAGAGAGAACGAGGAGGAGCTTCTTCCCGCAGGCCATTCAGAGTCTAAACCACTCATCACCCGTCAGACGTTGAGATGATATCCCCTGACAAGCCAGAATGAAAGTTTTTATGACGTCTTTTTTTGACGTCTTTTAGACGTCCAGAATTGATACAGGACATCCAATAGATGTCACTGGACGTCCAAAAGACGTTATAAAAAGACGTCATGAAAACTTTCATTCTGGCTTGTCAAGGGATATCATCTCAACATCTGACAAAGACCATTGTTTAGTGGGACTCAAGTCCACTGCACTTTCACTCAATACAATTGTGGACTTTTTCAATTTGCACTACCTGACACTCACAGTTTGGAGAAGGCTACGTGGAGATAAATGAGTAGAATTTACATACCGTTTATTTTCAGTATGCCACCTTACTCACTTATTTTATTACACTGCACAGCACACGGACACTTTACACTGACATACAGTTGTATTGTATGTAAATATAATTCATTAAGTTATATTGCCATATTCATATTTTATTTCTATTTCTTTTTAATTATAGCCATATTCAATTTTTACCTCCTTTTATTTTATTCTATTTTTATCTTATTGCTAGTCTAATTCTATTTTTCTTTAAAGTATATTCATATTTATTACTGTACTAATACTTTATCTTATTTCTTTGCTCAACTAAGTGGTTCTTATTGTTTTCCTTTTCTTATTGAGTCGATTTTTTGAGCAGTCGTGCAATACATTTCACTTTATGTCGTGCCCATGTATGTATGTAAATGTGACCAATAAAATTTGAATTTGATTTTTAATTATTTTAATTCAATGATAGGTTAGAATTTTGCAAATAGTTTGAACGAAAGACTAAAAGGATAATAGAGATAGAGATAATAGAGATTTATATTCCCAGCCACCTTTTCTCAGATTTACCAAGGGTGCCAATATTAGTGAAGTGCACTGTTAATTTGTATTTAATTAATTGTAAATAGTAAATGATTCCAATTAAACATATAAAAGTGACTACAGTGCCCTCCACAAATAATTGCACCCTTGGTAAATTGGTGTCCCTTGCCAAGATAGCGGCTCTGAGTCTATTCCTATGCGTAATAGGGTTGATAAACATGTGGCAAGGGATCTGAGAGCATTGGTCCCTACAGAATCCCTCCAGATCCGTCAGCTTGGGGACTCTAAAGTGGAAGCCTCTCAGGCCGTTCTGCTCATGCTCACCAGCATCCCAATATATCGAAAAAAATTATCAACGTAAAAACAAAACACAGTTCTACACTGATACAGCTTTGCTATTTGGCAGTGTTCATATTTTCTCAATTTTCTGTAAAATTATAACAGATAGCCAAAAATAAATCATGACTTTAGCAATTTTAGAGCAACTGCATAAGCACCCCTTGTGAAATATAATTGTCTGAATTGTATTACGTGTGCAGTGTAGTGTACTTTAATTCTTAAAAGTATTTTTGTTTAAACACTGTATTTCAATATAATACAATATTAATGAATAAAAGGCCACTTAAAGACAGACACAAGTATACTTCTAAAGTGTTTATATGCACAGCATACACGTTTCAGTACAAAAAGGTACACTTAGATTTACTATAAATGCTTACATTGTATTAACCATATTGCTAAGACAACATCATTAAATAAATAAATAAATAGATAAATAGAGCTTCTAGAGAATATTTAGCTTAAAAAAAGCATGGCATACCATGATCATTTGTTGACCACAAAGCGTCACAATACATCCTTTCTTCTGTACTTTTTAAGTTTTATCAAACTCAACAAACCACTTTTTTGCAGTTTTTTTTTTGCAGTGCTTTGATATTTAGCCATCTATTTGAATGTCATTCACACACCTTTAAGCTCCAAACTCTGTTGGGAGCCGCTGTGTTTTTCATATAAAAGCGGGTTTGCATGTGTTTTGCTTCTGTGGATTCGTCTACACACAGACGCAAGGCCTGAATGGTAAGCAGAGAGCTTTCCCTGCACCAAATCTCCAGAGACTCAGTAAAGACGCCTTTACTGAGGGGAAACTAATAAAGTGATTGTGAAATATTCTCATGGAGTCGCCTGAGGGAAGAACCACCCGCGCTAACACGTTACTAGAAGACACACGCGACAGATGTGCGAGACCCGGACATCCTCCGCTGCAGGCGACGATTGCCGCTGACATGTGTGACCTTTGCCCCTTGACCTCTGTTCCCACCGCAGCTGGCAGCCTCGACGAGCTCCAGGCTCTGGAGCGTTGGCCGTTTCAGCTCAAAGCTGTAGCGAAAGGAAGACTTGTTTGCCGCGGGCCGAGCCACTCTGGCCAGGTGCCTGTCTGTCAGAGTCACACAGATGGCGCGTGTTTACAGACGAGAGCGGTTGTTGTGCTAAATGATGAATTGTTTATAAGATCAAAAGTCAGTGGTGAGATATAACGTGCCTGGAGTACAAGAGACACAGAGAGAAGATCCACCATCACAGCGAACAAGTTGTGTGGGTGACAGACCACTTTTGACAATGAAATCCATCTAATGAATATTAATTATCCCAGGGATATTAATTAGCATAGCATTTGCTCAGAACTGTCAGAACGCTAATGTCAACAACTCATGACAAAGTATGATTAGAAATACATTTGAAACATTTAGACTGTTGTCAGCACTTTCATTGACAAAATTCTACTGGATGTAAATAAATATATGCTCCCTGGGTTCTTTATGTATTCTGCACCAAAATAAGAAGTGCATCAGTTCTTCTTCACCCAAAGGTTTGTAGAAATGTTTCTCTGCATCAGTGTCTTAGCAATGGATGTGAATGGGTGCCGTCACAATTCAAACAGCTGATGAAAACATCACAAAAATCCACAGCACTCCAGTCCATCAGTTAAAACCTGGAGAAGAGAAAATATCAAACTAATTCAGCTTCAAGATATTTAAAAACAATAACTATAAAAACATAATAACTTGTGCATACATGAAGCATAATAACTGTTCCTCCAGTTAAAAAAAGGGTCCTGGTCTGAATCAGGAGTGAAATCTGCAAAGATCAAGCAGTGTTTACAAGCCAAAATAAAACTAAAAAGCTTAAAACTAATATGTGGTTGGACTTTGATGTGAGAGACAACGTTTTTACTTTAGGAAACATTATTATGCATTATGCACATTTTTAAATATCTTAACGCTTGATTAGTTTGATCTTCTCCAGATGGTAACTGATGGACTGGAGTGCTGTAGATTATTGTGATGTTTGTACCAGAGTTTCATTCTGACGGAACCCATTCACATCCATTACTGATGCAGAGACACATTTCTCCAGATCTCCTCCTGGTCATAGACGGCGAGAGGGGAAGAACGTGTTCAGCAGCTTGGGTGACTGGTATTTCTAGTAAAACCAACAGTTCTGTATTACTTCATGTTAGCACAAATCCATTAAATAATATGAATATATTCAACTTCTATTTAAAATCAAACAAAACTATATTTAATAAATGCTTTATAATCATCACTTATTGTTAGGTAATTTCTTTCTCTTTCTCCTTTTTTCTTCTTCATAATGGGCCAAGTTCCATTATTGTGTTAGCAAGTTTCATTGACTTTCCAATGGTTTTCATTGTTTTTACTGAGCTAATAATACTTCTTTCCCTTAAACCAAAGCCTCATGAAAACCACTCTGCATTTTAATATTTTCATAATAATTATAATATAATGTAATTTAACATCAAATAACATAGTTCCTAAACAACAACCTTTCTCACTCATTCTCACTCAAGTTCAAGGTTTTCTTAATCTTTTCCACATTTGGTTGTTTATTTGCTCTTTCATTCCCTCCTCCTGATATTTCCACTTTTCATTTTCATCTTTGTCCTGCTCTTTTCTATTATTCCCCCCTCCCTCTCTCTCCCTCTCTCTCTCTCTCTCTCTCTCTCTCTCATGCTGTTATCCCTCTTTAGTGGAAGGGCAAAAATCTAATCAAGTTGCATTTGAATATGGCATGGGGCTAAACGAGAAAAAGAGCGGGAGGAGGTGCGAGAGTCGAGGAGAATGAAGTACAACACTGCCCTCTATAGACAGGAGAAACCAAACATCAACAGATGTGAGTGCGCATGTTTATGAGGACAAAAATTTGCATAATGACATGGGTATGACATACAAATTACAACATGAAGGTAATTTATGAGGACATTTACTGTGTCTCCATAATTCAAAAGACTTCTACAACATAATAAATCTTTTTTAGATTTTTAAAAAAGTGCAGTGGCCTGAACCTCCAGATGCGGAGTTGGAGGAGGAGCTACCATGGCCTGAACCTCCGGAAGCCGAGATGGAGGAAGAGCTACCATGGCCTGAATCTCCGGAAGCCGAGATGGAGGAGCTGCAGTGGACTGAGTCTCCTACAGCAGAGGTGGAGGATGATCTACCTTGGCCCGATCTGCCAGATCCGCTCCACGCTCCCGAGCTGCCAGAGCTGCCCTATGTTTACGAGGTGCCAGAGCCGCCCTACGTTCACGAGCTGACAGAGCCGTTCTACGTTCCCGACCTGCTGTGGTCAGCCCAGGACCCTGACCAGCCGTGGCCAGCTAAAGGCCCCGATCTGCCGTGGTCAGCCCAGGACCCTGACCAGCCGTGGCCAGCTAAAGGGCCCGATCAGCCTTGGTCAGCTCAGGACCCTGACCAGCTGTGGCCAGCTAAAGGCCCCGATCTGCCGTGGTCAGCCCAGGACCCTGACCAGCCGTGGCCAGCTAAAGGGCCCGATCAGCCTTGGTCAGCTCAGGACCCTGACCAGCCGTGGCCAGCTAAAGGCCCAGACCCGTTGGGGCCACGTGACTGTCTATTGCTCTGGAGGCTTGTGTGACTGTTTCCTGTTTCCTCCAGAGCACCCACCAACTCCACCCCTGCACTATTTAATTTTTTTTTTTCATGCCACCTCGTCTTCTTGTCCAGTCCATTTAGGGTGTCTGGAAGCCGCCCTTAGCGGGGGGGGCTATGTCACAGGCGTTCCATGTGCTTTGTGTTTTTTTTTCATTTCGTTCACCATGTGCTGTGCCTCATTTGTAACCCCGCCCCTCTAATTATGTCTGATCCTTCCCAGCTGTGTCTGTCCAGGTGTGTCTCATCTTGTCTTGATTAGCTTTTGTATTTATTTCCTGCCTTGTTTTCAGTCTAGAATCCGTTGTTAAAGTAATGTCATGTGGTGTTTTTGTCTGCATTGACTTCTGCATTTTCGTTCAGCTTTTCATTGTTTTGTTTAATTAAATCTTCACGTTTATATTTAAGTCTTGCCTCTGAGTTTCCTGTTCAGCTGAGAAGCAAAGTCGATCAGTACTGTATATATTAAGTATATTAAGGAGTATATTTAACAATAATTGAACATGCAGAACTATATACATGTTAGTATATTCTTCAGTTGCCAGGTATATAACATTTTTCAAATTTAAATTGCATAATTTGATCTATAAGTGTGCTGCTAAACTTTCAAGAAATCATATTTTATTACCCTCGGATCTAAACAGTGGGCTCTGAACCAACCATCATCATGCCTCCCCAGTAGCCATCCATGGGTTTCTAATAGTCCACTCATTACCCAAAACCATTATTTTTAATCATACACTTTCAACTAAATTGTGTGTGTGTGTGTGGATGTGAAGCAGGTAAATGGTGGTGTGTGTTCGTGTGGGATCTTCACAATGCTGATTACAGTAGTCAATCATCCATCTCCCCTTGATGCTTTCCCAGCAGCCTTTGTTACCCACCTACACACACACACACACATACAGACATTTTCTTTTATGTCATGCTGAGGACTTTCCACTGGTTTCTTTTGTTTTTATAACTTATTTTCATTATAGATCCAGTAAGATTTCTGTAAAGCCAATGCTCGTTACTCCTTTTTACATGCAGTATCTGACACTAATTCATAAAAATCATTGTTAATGCTAGCAGGCTCATGCTTTCATTCTTTAGGACAGATTCTATATAATTCTATAATTTTACACACACAAAAAACCAAAGAGCTGTCAAAAGATACAAGAGACAAAATTGTAGACCTTCACAAAGCTGGTAAGGGCTACGGGGCAATTGCCAAGCAGCTTGGAGCGGGATCTCCACATTTTTAGATCTCTCCTCGTGGGGTATCAATGAAGCTAAAAATGGTGAAGAATCAGCCCAGAACTACACGGGAAGAGCTGCTCAATGCCGTGAAGAGAGCTGGGACCATAGTTTCCAAGGCTACTATCAGTAATACACTAAGACCTCATGGTGTCAAATCTTCCCCCTGCTTAAGTCAGCCCATGTCCAGGCCCGTCTGTAGTTTGCCAGGGACCATCTGGATGACCCAGAGGAGTTATGGGAGAAAGTCCTGTGGTCAGATGAGACCAAAGTAGAACTTTTTGGTCTTAACTCCATTCGTCGTGTTTGGAGGAAGAAGAATGATTAGGATCTTCCCAATAATACCATAGCCTACCTACAGTGAAGCACCATGCCCTGGGGGTGTTTTCCAACAAGAAATAAGCAGGAAAATAGTGAAAATGGCATGAAAACGGCATGAAAGAAAATAAACCGGCCTAATAAAATAACTTGAGCCACTAAAGGGACATGGTTAGCATGCAAGCAGTAGCCTGGTACAGTACAGTACATGAGATTTGACTTACCACATAAACAGAGCAAGAAGAGATGACTGAGGTTGATGGAGAATGATGCCAAGCATCTGATCTCATTAAATGTGTGATGCTCATTACTATAAACAGAGTGTGCGCGATCACAAATCTCAAAAGCAACTTTTGTTGTTTCAATACCCTGCATATTAATATCAATTCCCTGATGACTGCATTTTAATTACCCAAACATACAACTGCAAGAGAAATTACTGAAATGTTTATTTTCCTCCTTGTGTTTTCTTCCTGCTGTGAACTACTGAAATGAGCCAAACTGTGAAACAGCCAATCGGAGCGGGATCTCCACATTTTTATTCACAAGCCTTCCAAAGAAGGTAAGGGGTTGTAAAAAGATATGTAACACTTTTTCTGGAGTTTGTTTGCCCTTACCTTAGCCACATACCTTCTACGTCAGACAACAATGTAAACAAGAGTTTAAAATACTGGGTAATGCTTTAGATTACAACCCGCAAAGAACTACTTAAGTAAAGTAAAATTACGGTGTATGTTTCTGTAATTACAGTGTACCTATAAAGAATGTACATGTAGGTATAAGGGAACAATATGTTATATTTGTGTAAGAAGGGGATAACAAACCAGATATTCAACCCGCAAAGAACTGCGTAAGTATACTGAATTTATGGTGTATGTTTCTGTAATTATAGTGTACCTATTAAAGAACGTACATGTAGGTATATGGGAACAATATGTTACGTTTTGGTAATAGAGAGCAACAACCAGCTATACAACCTGCAAAGAACTGCGTAAGTAAACTAAAGTTACGGTGAATGTTTCATATTTATATTGTACCTACGTGTAAGTATAAGGGAACAATAGGTTACGTTTGGGTAATAAGGGGGTAGCAAACAGATATCCTACAACTCTTGTTTTGCGGTTCTCATTTCACCGTGGGAGAGGTAGATGAGGACATTCACGCTTGCGGTAATGACCGGAGTTATTACCGCGCCGCGAGTGTCTCAACCCCGAAGCATGGTACGAGGAGCCGTGTATTGTCCAGTCAGTCCTGGTTTCCCAGCCAGTCGAATTATCCGAGGCCTGTGACCCTGAATCATGGTGGCCGGATCCGCCAGACTCTGTCTGTGATCCAGAACCAGAGTGGCCGGATCCGCCAGACCCAGTCTGTGATCCCGATCCAGGATGGCCGGATCCGCCAGACCCAGTCTGTGATCCAGAATCAGAGTGGCCGAATCAGGTTTCAGTTGGTCTGCGAGGGAAAATTCATTGTCAGTCTGGACTCAGAGGGCGCATTCTCAATTTGGTTGGTCTAGGAGAAGAATTCATTCTCGGTCTGGTCTGGAAGAACGTACTCACCGTCTGGTCGGTCCAAAAGGGCGTTGGCTAAGACTGGGTGGTTCACAAAGGCGCAATGTCTGTCGGTTCGGCTGTAGAGGGTGCACTAATTGTCACTCTGGTCTCGAAGGGCGCATTCACTGACTGGTTGGTGGTCAAGGGCGCTATGTCAGTCTGGTGGCCCCAAGAGGGCTCTGTCACTGTCTGGCTGAACCAAAAGGGGCTCCGCCGCCTGCTCCGCCCCGGTGGACGTTTCCGCCTCGGTGGGCTTCTCTGCCGCCTGCTCCACCCAGGAGGACGTCTCCGCTGCCTGCTCCGCCCCGTTGGGCTCCTCCGCTGTCTGCTCCACCCAAGTGGACCTCTCCGCCGTCAGTTCCGGCCTGGAGAGCTTTAGAACTGTCTGATCGGCTCAGGAGAGCATTTCTACTACCTGGTGGACCCTGATGGTCTTCGCCGCCGTCTGCCCCACCCTGGAAGACATCTCCTCCATCTGTTCCACCCAGATGGACTTCTCCGCCGTCTGCCCCGCCCTGGAGGTCATGCCTGCCGGCTCCTAAGTCTGTGGCGTCTGGAAGCCGCCCCTTTGAGGGGGGGCAATGTCATGCCTAGCTGGAGCTGCCAGCTAAAGACTGTGGTTGGCACTCCAGCTTTCTATGTACTCTGTGTTTTGAATATGTTTTCATTCCTGGACTCCATTCCCCAGAATGCACCTCTCCTCACAGCTGTTGCTAGTTTGGTTCAATCATTCAATCATTGTCACCTGTATATATACCAGTCTGTTTGTCTGTCTAGCACGGATCATTGTTTCACGTTTACCGTCAACCCTGCCCTGTTCATTCGTGTTCTTGGACCCTGTTATCGTTTTCTGGATCTATCGTTGTCGACCTCTGCTTCCCTTGGATTTATGTTTTCGTCTTGCCCTTCGGACTCTGTTTATTGGTACGTTTGACACACGCCTGGATTATCGTTTACGACACTGTCTTTGCCTATGCTGTTTATGTATGCCGGTGATTGATCTTGTCTGTACTACCCTGAGCCTGAATAAACCCTTTATCTGCATATGAACCCGCATGCTTCATGTCCCCTTTCGTAACAGTCAGTATGGAAATATATCATAGCTTTTAGTCAGGCATTTAGCAGAATGTTCATGCTGCTCTCTTCCACACAATGAATAGCACACAGTGTCGTCAAGCTCTAAAATGAGTGTATAATAACAACAGCAGTCTAACTTGAGCTGGATATTCAGTCGCATTAATCTGCACATGATTACGTCGTAGTGCCCATATAACTAGTGGACCATGCTTTTTAGCACATGGATTTTAAAATCCTTAAACTACTCATCATCTTTCTGTCTTTGTGTCTTATTCCTGGTGTCTGTCTGTCTCTGTCTGTCTTTCTATCTTATGTAATTGTTTTCATTATCGAAGAGCACAGCTCTGGCTTACTGGCTGCAGTATCCACTTATCTGCTGTTTATTTCAGACAGAAAAACAGCAGGAAGAGAAATAATGGCATCCAGATGATAAATATTGAAAAAAAATTGAGCAAAATGTGGGGTTTTCAGGACCAGCACACACAAGCACCTTTTCACCTGTTCATGGAGTTGCTGTGACCTGTGAAACTTTTCGTAACTCTGCTGATAACCAAGAAATGGGCACCTCACAAACTATAAATCGGATCATATACTGTATGACAGAGAAAGAGAGAGAGAGAGAGAGAGAGAGAAGACTATTCAACAGCTAAATAAATCTTCCCATACTGATTTCAGCCAAATTAATTCCACTAGGCAAACCATAATGTCGATTTGCATGATTTAAACTAGGGAAGTGTGGGAATAATCGCCAGCTTGCCTGCTGTACGTGCAACTGAGTGCAAAAGTCTTAAATATGTTTATGGTAAATAAGATCATGAAGAAACCTGTGGGGAATATGTAGCTTAACCGATCTGGACAACAACATCCACAGTCCTTCAGACTGAAGATGTCAGGAGGTTTTCAGGAAGAGCCTTCAAAACAGACCAGATGAACCGCTGGAAATGAAATGAAGATGCTGTTTCCCCCCAGAAAGTTTCCTGATAGTAAAAGTAAGTTAATAAACTCAAGGGTTCACTTACTTTTTCCACCCTGCATTCTGAACGATTAAATCAAAAAGTACAATTGTCACACATATTATCGTTGTGTAAAGTTAAAACAAAACTTCAATTTTACTAAAGTATTAATTAGTTTAATGTAAAGCACAGACACACTTTTGCATAATTTAAAATAAGAGTTAATACATTTGTACTTTTTTTACATTTTCATTGAATATATTGAGACTTATACATAATTGCAGGTCTATATTGGCAAACATTGAGTAGCTGTTGATAACATTTGATTAAATAAAACTGATATGTTTACATCTATATATATTAATAATTAATAATTAGGGATGTAACGGTATCAAAATTTCACGGTACGGTAATACCTCGGTATGAGTGGCACGGTACGGTATTTATTGAA
>JAUMHQ010000059.1:28876088-28892908 GCA_032361165.1 Enteromius paludinosus
ACGAAATGCAGTTTAGGTCTAACCAGGAGTGCAATTAGCAGCAAGTGCAGGATACAGGTATAAGTTATAAGTGCGCTGTCTCATTGTTGTTGCTGATGAGACGGATCACCGTAGTATTGTTTGCAAACTTGATGATGGAGTTGGATCCATATACAGGTTTGCAGTCATGGGTCGAGAGCAGACACGTGCACAGGTTGGGCTCAACCTACGCAGAGCACATGCCCTTTTTGTAAATACACTCAAAAGTGCCATTCTTTGGGGGATATATATATATTTTTTTTATAAATCAATGCTGTTGGTAACCAGTGTTGTGCAAATTACCCTTTCAGTCGAATCACTTCGACATTACAAATGGGATCTCGCATGAGAGACCGATCGTCTACGAGTCATTTGGAAAACCCAATGAAAATTGGTGTGCAATAATCACAGCCTGGTGCAGCTCATCACAGTGTGAGTATAAGAGGGCACGGCTGGATTGCACATGCAGCTTTTTGCTTTCGGAGCCTTGTCTGAATGACATTGAGTCTGCTGGAAGAGAATCTACAAACAAACAGAGTTCCTATCCGAGTTCAAGCTCTCTCGTCGCTGCAGCATCTTTAACTGGGCAGCTGTCAATGGACCTGCAGGACCCGTTAGCCTTTCTAAAGGCTAAAAGAGCACCAGTCTTTTGCTTGCCAGCGAGAGACCTCGACCACTGAGTGCACGTGGTGCCGCGAGAGGTTTCTCCTGGGCAATCGGGCGTCAAAAAAGAGCAATTTTCTCACAGTTTCATAGCCATTCTCCGGGATGTCTATGCGTCCGTGCGCTTCTGTGTGCGGGATTTTTCTCTCCTCTTCAGACGGGCACAAGCGTTGTCTAGCGTGAAAAAAATAACTGGGGGATCGCACGGTGACTGTGCAGAGTGTTCTGGGGGGTGTAAAAGCCCCGCGAATATCTGCCGCACCCCGTAGCCCTGTGATGGTGCTTCCAGAGCAGTGCGCTTCCCCCGAATGCCACCGCGCTAAGCGTCTCCTTTGGAACATCCCAAGAGGATGAGATGTCTTCCGCAGCATCAGAGGGAAGTCGGGCGGCAAAGCGTTGCCTGTGCGGGACAGGGACCATCCGCGGTTGCTGCTCCGTCCCAGGCGGACGCTGAGCTCTCGGCTATGCTCCTCCGAGCCCATCATGGTCCATCTCGGTGCCTTTCTTCTAAGAGGTGCATGAGTAGCTGACCGGATCGGGGCGAGCCCCGTACTTGTTACGCCTGGCCCCCAGCTCCTCTCCCCTCTCCACCCTCGACGGAGGTGCAGCCAGGGGGTACGTGTCGATCCCCCAGGCTGAGCGCGCAGTGGCGCAGCGCTGCCGCCTGGCTTGCACCGCCAAGGCCCCCGTCTGAGGCATGTAAGACCTCTTCCGCTCCCGCAGGCCAGGCTTACCACGCCACTGGGCAGGCTGCCACCTCCGATGGCCACACTACAAGTGTACCAGGCCAAAGCACTCAAACTTCTGCATGAGGGTGGGTCTGATCAAGGGGCCATGCAGGAACTCCGTGCCACGACCAACGAAGGATACCGCACGTGCCCTTGGTCAGGTAATGTCCACGGTTGTGGGTCAGGAGTGACACTTCTGGCTCAACCTTGCTGAGATGGCCAACGTTGACAAAGTCAACTTTCTTGACGCGCCCATCTCGCAGGTTGGCCTCTTCGGCGACACTGTAGAGGACTTTGCCCAGAAGTTCTCGGCAGCTCAGCAGCAGTCTGAGGCCATAAGTCACATCTTATCGTGCAAGGAGTATGCCAAGCCCCCTAGCGCCCTGCGGAAAAAAAAAAAAAAAGCAGAGGGGCAATCTACCACACCTCTGGGCCTAGTGCTCCTAGATTCCATTTAACCATTTCTCTTTTTTCTCCTCAGATGCCGACCCGGAGCCCTTGATCGCCAGCACGGGATCCAGTGGAGAAGGTAAGGGCTGCTCAGAGCAGTCAGACTCACCCCCAGGACGTTTATCCTTCTGGGGCTGGTCTCCTCCCTGGTCTCCCGACAGGCTGCCCCACTGCGGACATGGCTGTCACTGTGCCCTTGATACCCCTAGTTAAGTGGTTGATGCGGTCGGTACACCTCGGCTTTGTGATTCAGTTCACCAGGTGTCTGCCCAGGTACAGAGGCATTCAGTTTTTCTCGTGTTCACTCCGAGTGTCCTCCGTGTGGACATTGCTGTCCTACTGGCGAATGAAGCAATCAAGCCTGTTTCTCCAGCCGAGTTGAGGTCGGGGCTTTACAGCCCTTACTTCATCGTGCTCGAACAGAGTGGTGGGTTAAGACCCTTCCTGGATCTGTGAGCCCTGAACCGGTCCCTACTCAGGCTGCTGTTCAGAGTGCTCATGCCGATCATCCGGCCCAAGGTTGGGTCCCCAGTCATCGACTTGAAGTACACGTATTGTCACTTTTCGTTTGTACCTCGCCTCAGGCATATGTGTCTTCAGGTAATCCGAGGGAATAGCAAACTCTGTCCGCAGAGGATCTCTTATCTCTGCAAGGAGCTGAACTCAGTTGTGACTGCCCGTCTCGCGGGGGAGAGCGCGCAGGCCATGCTGACATGTCTGAGCTCGTTCAGGCACAAAATAGAGGTTCCCCTCAAATCTTTTCAGAGGCTCCTGGGACATATGGCAGCCTCAGCCGCAGTGTCACCGCTGGGGCTCCTCCATATGACACCGCTTCAGCACTGGTTTGAAAATCGCTGAAATCGCTGCACGCTGTTCATGTTCCAGGGACACCCACCCTGGAGAATGGCCATTCCACCCCCAGGTAGTCCAGCTGAGCTGGAGCCACCTTGGCGAGGCCAAGATGCACTTCTTCGCCTCCCCCGGGTCCTCCAGTTGCCATCTGTTTTTTTTTTTCCATGACGAGGAGCCCCTCGGCAGGAACACAGTGGCACTCAGCTGGACCTTTCCGGCCTGCCAGCAGCCGTGATTAACACCATCTCTCAGTCTCGGGCCCCCTCAGCGAGGCAGGCCTATGCTCAGAGATGGGGTCTGTTGGTCGACTGGTGCTCCTTACGCCAAGAGGACCCACAGAGATGTACGATTGCAGTAGTGCTTGCCTTCCTGCAGGAAAAGTTGGAGCGCAGTCTGTCCCCTTCAACTATTAAAGTGTATGTTGCTGCCATTGCGGCATACCATGATGCAGTGGACGGCCAGTCCCTAGGTAAGCACCAACTCATCGTTAGGTTCCTTAGAGGTGCGCGTCGGGTTAATCCCCCAAGACCACCCTCGGTACCCTCTTGGGACCTTGCTGTCGCCCTAACCGGCCTGCAGCAAGCTCCTTTTGCGCCCTTAGCCTCAGTTGAGTTTAAATACCTGTTGCTAAAGACAGCACTCCTGACTGCTTTGGCCTCCATCAAGAGGGTCGGGGATCTTCAAGCCTTCACTCTCGACAAAGAGTGCCTAGAGTTCGGCCCACCACCAGAGGTTCACCAGAGGGATCCATCGCCAGAGTACTAGCTGGCCATTCGGACTCAAATTCCCATAATGCCTCCTACCTGGGACTGATCGAGCACACCTGTTGTTACCACGCCCTTTTACTCATTAGGAGCTGTATAAATGCATTGTTCACAGTCTAGTCTGTGCAAAGTCTTGTTCTTGGTACTGCCTGACATTTCTGGGCGTTTATTATCTAACTAATCTCTGTTTATTGACCTTGGACTGTTTCCTGATTCTGTGATTGTTATCTGCCTGCCCTGAACTCTGCCTGTGACCTTGACTCTGTTTTTGGATATATCTGTTATTGATTCTGCTCCTCCTGATCTTCTGCCTGTACGACTATTCTAAATAAAAGCTGCAAATGGATCCCTCTCTGCCTTCAGCCTCGTTACAGATCAGCACTGTCTGCCGCTGGCCACTTTGTTGTTACTTTAAAAACCCCCGAAAATTTAGATTTAATGAACAAAACTTCTCCAAGCATTTTTCTAAATTAACATAATGATACTAAAAAAAACTAAACGAAATGTAATTATTTTGTCATTACACACACACAACTGAACTATTTAATTAGATGAAACAGTATAAGCTGTTTTGGTAAAAAAAAAAAAAAAAAAAGACTGGATCGTGCTACTGGCCAGTGCGAGCCGGACAGACCTGGAACATAGAGGACCAAATCATGCCACATTTCCACTGTTGGGTCAGTACCCACACGACACTCCTGTATTTTATTTCACGGCACTTCTATATTTTTATGCGTTAATATCTTGTGTCTTGCTGTATTTTGAACAATAACAATTTTGGCTAAAAGTGTGTTGTAACGCAAGCATTACTGAACATGTACAGAGTAAACTATTACTGAAACTTGATTAGTAATGCTTTACACTACTGCGTTACAGCAAAAAGCAATTTATTACTGTAATGTATTACTATTGAACTCTTAATATGAAGTTGTGAAAAGGTTGCCAGGATGTTCATGGGCATGATAATACAGGTATTTGGGTGAAGCTGGCTTCGACTATGTGGTTGTTAGGGTTTTCTGGTTGGTTGCTAGGATGCCGGTACAAAACTTCCTAAGGCTGAAGTTGTCAAATCCTAGCGATGGAATCGATGGGAATAGTGATGTTGTCCTTATCCAAACAGCAGTAATAATGAAGTGGCTGTATAATAACCTTGACCGAGAACAGGGCAGATATCAGTCCCAAACCTCCCCAAACATCTGCTTTCCCTGCATGACCAGAGCAAAGAGAGACTGCCGGTTTGTGCGGGATATAAGCAGATCGTTATCGGTCGAAGAAAAGATGACAGTTCTATTAGCTCTGAGAGGAAAGAAGCCGGTTTGATCCAGCACAAAATTGACATTTGCCTCGTCCTCCTCACTGGCAGTTCATCAGCTCCACCGAGTGTTGGGTCTTCACACCGCAGTCGACATGTTTGACATCAGCCCTCGACGCTGGCTAATAACAGGTCAGAGATTCAGACCGGAGAAGCCTGGTGTTCAGAGTCAGAGACGCTTCTTCAAAACTCAGACTATGACAATAAGTGATCACCGAACACCACCAGAGCAATTCGGTAAGTTGTGCACACAGATGCTGTGACAGCTAAGTGTACTTGGAATCTGCATTTGTAGCGTATTTTTAAGTATTTATTTCAAAATTGTACTTGTAGATTATATAATATGAGGTAAAAGGCAACTTAAAGTCCTTGTGAACCTTATTGGATGTAGTAAAGTATGCACTTCATTTAGAAATTAACTCTGACAGTTGAAGGGGTGTGGTTAATGATGTCATGGTCACGCCCAAGCCGTCAAATTGATTTCATCAGAGAAGACCTGATGGGAGGAGCATTTTCAGATTTGGATTAAAGATTCATTTTTTTTTTGTGGATCGACTTGCATGGATGAATTGTTCACTAACTACTAACAAAATAAATATAGTCAATTTTGATTTAAAGAGACTTTCACGATTCCACCTCAGTTTTACCAAGTGTACTTAAGTGTACATTACTTAAAAGTTTTACTTCTTCATTTTAACTGTAGTGTTATCCAGTATTACATTTAAAGTTAGAATTTTAGATCTATTAAATTCCAAAGTGTAATGACTGTTAAATAAAAGTGAAAAAAAAAAAAAAAAAAAAAAAAAAAAAAAACACACCACTTAACAAACACTTAAGTACAATTTTAGGTAATGCAAATAATATCAAATTAAATTTGTGTTTTAAAGAAGTACACTTATTTTGACATGCTTAATATCATACTAAAACACATGAAAATAACGGTAGTGTGTTTTTTCTGTATTTGTTAAGTTAAAAGATTCAAAATGCGCTAAATTGGAAAATCATTAAAATTATGTCGCAGATGGAAGAATCACTCGACAGACTGAATGCAGTGAAGCCCCAGAGGGTGGAATTTTATTTACAGGTGGCAGTGAAAATCAGTGCAACAACAAAGGATACAGGCGTGGCTGTCCGGTGCTCGGCGTCTGGATGAAGTGGTGCAGGTAAGTGCTCGGTGAGGTGAAGGCTGACCGGCTAGAGGCTGCTGTCTGGTTGGAGAGAGAAAGAGAGATTAGCATAGGCTGTGTCTCTTGGAGAGGTTTCTCACATACATCATGGTGGCCGCTATTTAAGTAGCCGGCGGCTAAGGGGTTTTAAGCTGGAGCCGGTCAGCCTGTGATGAGTGGCGGCAGGTGTTTTGCGTCCGTTTCCATGGCGACGCTGATGATCCCTCGGGACGCCCGTCACAATATGCAATTGCAAATATATTAGTTTATATTTAGTTTGTCATAAATGCTAGCCAGTTTATTCAAGAGTACTTTCATACCATATTTCAAAGTAGTCATGCAATGACATAAACATGTACTCAAGTCCTACTTAAGTGAAAATGAAAGTAAATATGCATTAAAAATATGCTGTTTTCCATTATAGACACGATTTTGTGATCTAATTGTGAATTATTCATCTGTGATAAAAAAAAAAAAAAAAACCTTGACAATCCTGGGAATTTTTTAAGTGCATCACACTTTTCAGCTGCCTAAGGATATTGATCTCAATCACCTGAGTTCTAACACCTGTCCCCAATCACTCACTCACCGTAAAAGCCCAGCTCAGCCCAAACATGTGTTGGCTGAGCTCAAGGTCAATACCAGGAATCCATCCTAGGAAACGCTCTCTGTTCTGCCTTCCTCTCTGCCTGCCTGAGTGAACCGGATCGCTAAACCCAGCTTCATTATACTTACGAAAGACTTACCTGAATTACTTACCTGCACTGCTCCTGTGTGTTTGCTCTCAGCTTGTTGTATATATATCAATGGCTTCACAGGCTGTAGGGCCACTGATTTCCTGATGGTGTGGTTTGTGTTATGAAAGCCTGCAGAGATCGGTGTGAGGTCGTGCTGAATAAAGACCACCACAGACACTGAGACAGACAGCTGAGCTGATTACGATATGAAGAGATACAAAGCTCTACAGCAACACCACTCTGCTCTGCTGGACTTGACTGAGATGTCATAGACACCTTTGAGTTCATACCGGCGGTCAGAGGTCATGTAAGGACCATTGCCTGAAAATAAATGAATACAAAAAGTGTTTTCAAGTGACATAGTCAAGCAATTTGTCAATAATTTTCCTTAAATGTCACCAGTAGGACAAAGTATGTAAAAGTACATTTCTGAAAAGTAATGACATTTAAATTGAAAGGGAAGCATTATGACAACAGTTTTACAAATTTAATGCTTACTGTTAGAGGTTTAGATACAGGAAATCAGCAATGCACTAAGCTATATAATGGTGGCAGATGAACACAACTGAACGTGATCAATTTATCCACAGACAGGTTTTAAAGTCATGACAGACAAAAAAATATTAGGACAGTAATATTGTAATATTGAACAAGCACTTAGTTACACTTATAACCACAATCTATCTGAGCTCTATTAGCACTGTCCCACAGGATTTGTTAAAACATTAATGATACTGAATAATTAACATTTAGAAATAAGGGTAGTTGTCAAGTGAGAATAAACCTTTTTACAGACCACTGAAATAATGAACAGTGAGTGGAGGTTAAGTGATCATATCCAGACTATAGCAATAGTATGTGTAGAAATGTTAGTGATTGTTTATTTTCTTTTATGTTCGTACATTATTACAATTACAAAATTCCCTGGGCACCAGAGGGCTTCGGTCTTTTTGACATCATGGTACATGTAACTGATGTGTGTGAAAGTGGCTGCACAAGAAAATATAGATCATGCGTCAAGTCAAGTGAGCAATAAAATAGTAATGTTTTGTGGGACAATCTCTCTCTCTTTGTAATTAAAAAATAAATTGTTAAAAAAAAACAAAAAGCAATAAAAAAAACTTTGCTCATTTTGGTGCCCCTAGGGATCGGCGGTGCCTTTAGCATTCACCAATTCTACCTATGCCCAGGGGCTATAACTTTGTATACAATCTTTAATTCACCAATGCCAGTTTGAAATCATTTTGTTTTATTACAACAAAAAATGTCTGCAAATGTTGATTTCATAATATTTGCCATATACTTAATTTCAACTTATTAATTTCAACTTAATTTCCTTGTTACATATAATACAGCTTCTTAGGATATTTGATGAACGTTATTCACTGCTGATTCTCTCTGAATGTCTCACTGAGATCTTTATGGTGTTTTAGTATCATTGGAAGTCATGAATGATATCATTCTAATCCTTGAGATTACAACACATATTTAGCATTTATTTCCCCCTTTTCACTCTCTGTTCTAAATGAAACTGCACTAAAGACCAAACCTTAGCAAAAACCCCGTCTGCTTTGTTTCATCTTAATGGATGTGTTTGTTAAAACCTGACTGTGTGTCTCATCTCTACAATGAAAACACTGGTGCTAAAGGTGAATTCAGAATCATTCAGAATCACGAGAAGACTTGTTGGAATTCACAACAGGTCTGAAGTTGCAATCGGCTCACAAAAAAATAAAATAAAAAAAATAACAGCAAAAACTCTTTTTTCAATTGTCAGTTCCTGCATTTGTTTTTTCCTCTCGAGTTTATCAGACTCATCTCCCAATTCAGCAGCTTAGGTTCAATCTAAATTGCAGTGTAATCAGAATTCAGGGTTAAAACTATTTTTATAAAACAACTGAAATTTGAAATCACAAAAACTATTTATAATTCTTTATCTTGTCTAAACTGAGCATTAATTTATAAAATAATGACTATTAATGGTTACAGTGAAGACCTGATGCTACATTGAAACATTCCTGTTTTCTGTTTAAGAGCACACATACTGAAGCAGTGTTCATCCGCCGTGTGTTGTGCAGTGCCCTGCAGCTCTGGTCAGCGTGTGGTTATTCTCTCTCTGAGACAGTTAGTGCCATCATTTAAGAGTCGTGAGGGAAAGCAGCTGTCTCAAACAGCCACTTTTCATGTACAGTATTCAATTACGCATACACGAATTGGCAGTCAATTCAACTCTGCCAACATTTCATGAAGGTTTGTGAGATGCAATTTAGTGGCCAGGTTCAAAAGAAAAAAAAAAGAATGTGCCCCTAAAAGTGCTAGCATTGCACTTTGTCACTGAGTGTGAGTGTGTGCGCAAGGAAGAGAAAAGGGTAGTACATTTGTAAGGAAACGGTATATTATAAAAATTGCAGCCTTGCTATCAGCAGGTACTAGCAGGAAAATTGACGTGTTACACCCTGCTGTCATGCCAGAGAAATGCTTTTCCTCAGCAAACACAACCTAGAACGACAAACACCACATTCGAAAAAAGTTTCCAGTAAACATGCAACCATATTACTATTAGTTCAATAACAACAACTACATTAATAATAATAGTAATATATTTTTTTTCTCTTTGGTCACTTTGGTATATGTTTCTCAGATTTAAAATTCTAAAAATTACTTTTTAAACCTCCACATTGTTACGAGGTTTGCTGGCGAAGGAGAGCGCAGGAGTCAAAGGTTTCTAATAACATAAAGTCTTTTAATAGTAAATCAAAACGAAGAGTATTCAACCATCAAAGAATAACACATATAACATTAACATTGACTGACAAAAACCAACTAAAAGGACAGGGGATTTATACTCAAGAACTAATGATTTGTCACATTTTATGTCTGTTTAGTTCTGTTTATAATCTGTGTTTTTGTATTCTTAGTCTAGTTTCATTTTCATTGTGTTTAGTCTCCCTCGTCCTCCTTCCTGTTTACCCATATATGGTCTTTCCTCTTGTTGTGATGTAATGAGTTGATTCCTTTCCACCTGTGATTCCCCAGCTGTATCGTGTTTAGTAATTAGTGTCCAGTGTTAAAAACCCTTGTCCTTTTAGTCTGAGTTTGTCAGTCAATGTGGAAGTTACGTTTATGTGTTATTTATGCTTTTGGAGTTGGTTTCTATTAAAGTGCCTTTAAGTTTAAATGAAGCTCTTGCGTTCAACGATCTCCTTCCCTTCACTCCAGCTACACAAATTAGCGTGACATGATTAAAGTTAGGGCAGCTTGGGTAACACATAATCAAATAATGATTAGGAAGACATGAAAACGAAACTAAGAACAGAAATAAACAGAGAAGAAATTTAACATTTACCTCCCCCTACCAGAAAGGCGCATACTTGCGCCACAAGAAACAACAGAAAGGGAACACAAAAACCGGGGAGGGGGGGCAGGAGGTCTGAAGGCCAAGGAAGAGTCAAGGAAGCCTTCAGGGTGGATCTGGAGTCCAGGGAAGCCATGGCGGATCAGGGACCTCAGGAGGCCGTGGCGGATCAGGCGCTGTAGGGTCTACAAGGGTCCAGTTACAAACCCCCTTCCCGCCCACCCTTTCCACTAATTTTCCTTGGGGAAGTTCAACGACTTAGAAGACCTTGGGAGGTGCAGCAGGCACCGGAGGGCACACTTGAAGCACAAACTCAGGTGTAGGACCAGTGAGTGGGCAGAGCATGTTGGTGTTCGCTGGACTGGCACTCACAGGATGTTGAGGGAGAGAAAGCACATTGGGGCTGTAGATAGAGGAACTTGGCTCGTGGTGAGTTGCAGTGTCTCTCTGCTTTTGGATGGGACTTGTACTAGGACTATAGATATCAACAAAAAACTCGGAAATTATTCAGATCAAGAAGAGTATTCAACCATCAAAGCATAACACATATAACATTAACATTGACTGACAAAAAACAACTCAAAGGACAGGGGATTTATACTCAAGAACTAATGATTAAAGGGAGGGCAGCTGGTGCCTGGAAACACAGGTGACACATTATCAAATAATATTCACATAAAGACAGGAAACACCAAATATGGGCAAACAGGAACTGAACTGAAACTAAACTGAAACCAAAACAGGAAGACATGAAAACGAAACTAAGAACAGAACTAAACAGACAAGAAATCTAACACACTTCATATAGTTGCTTGTGCACATCAAACAACAGTTTATTATTCTTTTTTAAAAAATTGTGATCGCTTTGGTACATGCATCTGATTATGTGTGTTTGTCTGTATGTTGCTCAAAATGTATTATATACTTCTCTGTGCAGTTCTCTTCTCAAAAAAAAACTACTCATTAGTTCATCGCAAAAGTCTTTCAATATCATTCAAACTTGTCATAGTTTCACTAGGTAACACTAACACTAGTGCATTTATTATACTGACAACATGACTAACATTTTAAATATCTTGTTTGTGAAAAATGACACAAGTTTTCATTCTGATAGCATAAATACTTTAATTCTAATTAATTACGCAGAGACTCTGGCATTACTCACAGAGGTAAAGCCATTCTACAGGTTGGGGAGCTTTCCCCCATGATTAAAAAGTCATTGTTTTAACTGGACAATCCACAGCAATTTGCCAAAGTTTGTAATGCTTCCATCAAACCAGAGATAGCCCTGTGTTCTTTACTGGATGAGCTACAGTTATCAGAGGAAGCCAGAGCTATGCACTTGGCTGTGTCTAACCCTTAAAAATAAAAGCTTGCATCACTGGATGGATCTAGGAAGACCTGCCCACTGCAGGTGGCAAGTGCCCTTTACTGCCCCACAGACAATGCTTTCAGTGCCATGGTGAGGAAAGTTGCTGGTTCTCTCTGTCACTCCAATGGCATTATGATGGTAAACATTAGAGATATATTTTGGAAGGTCCACAAAGAATTAGGGAGGATTAGGGGCTATAATGGTGCTGCACGCCCCTTCCAAGTCATGGCATTTAAATGAGCCCATGTGCATGCCAGATGTGCCATGGTCATGCCTGGCTCAGAAACGGCATCAGACGAGTTAACCTGTCATGTGTTTGTTGCCCATCTACGCCAGACACAGGTGGCCAAGGTCCCTGATCACTTGTACTGTGTTGCTGATACCTTTGAGGGTCTTCTTATCTCCCAATGAAATGATTGTTGCCCCAGTCCCGACCAAAATTTTGTGGTGGGTTTGGAATCAGGGTACTTTTACTGCCAATATGCACCACATTTCAACTTTGGCCTCGTGCACCCCTCTTTCAACTGCTAGTGGTTTACAGTCTTTTATTAGAGTGTATAAAGTCCTAGCTCATGTTCTTAAGGGCTGTGTGTTGTTCATTCCACAACATGGTCACTGGTGGTGAGTTGTGTGGTTTAGATTTGTTGTTGGCTAGTACTTCTATGTGCTGGACTTGGATTCGGCCACCCAGTTTACAAGTAAGGGATGTCACTAATGTGCTGCACTTGTAAAGTTTCCAGTATTTGTGGTGGAGCAGTCCAGCTGTGATCCACTTGAGACAGTCGGGTCTACTTTTACAGCTGACATGCTCAATCTTAAACGCCAACTCATCTGAGTTATTTGTGAGTGTGTGACATCCTTTACAGCTGCTTTATTAATTGATGACGAGCTGAAGCAAACATTGTGCGATAGTATTTTTGTGTATTGGCCTGGCAATAGAGTCACTTACTGCAACACCCAGGTCTGAAAGCAGTGGATGTCCAGAGGGTAAGGCCACATCCCCATCAGGTTCGGTTGATGTCCCTTGCCTTGAATTGGCCTCCCGCTAAGCTGTTCATTGAAGGCTCCTCAGCGGTCAGGCTGTCTCTCTCAATTTCCCGACAAGTTAAAGGGTACATTACCAATTACCCCATCAAGTTCTGCAAGAAATCTTGGAGTTATCTTTGTTGACCACCTCACTTTCAAAGACAATCAAGCTAAAACTGCAGGTTAGTCCTACACAACATTACAAAGATCAGGCCCTTTCTTACAGAGCAGGCCACACAACTTCTTATCCAGGCCCTGGTCATCTCCAGGCTGGACTACTGCAATGTTCTTCTAGCCAGTTCAATCAAACCTCTACAAATGATTCACAATGCAGCAGCACGATTTAACTTTAACAAGCCCAAAAGGGCCCATGTCACACCTCTCTTCATCTCCTTGCACTGGCTCCCAACTGCAGCTCGCATCAAATTCAAGACACTGATGTTTGCATATGGAACAGCCACAGGCTCAACGCCCGCTTACCTCCACTCACAGCTACCAATCTACACTCCCTCCAGAACTCTGAGATCCGCCAGTGAGTGACGCCTCATTGTACCATCACAAAGAGGCACACAATCTCTTTCCAGAACATTATCTTACAACATTCCTGGCTGGTGGAATGATCTTCCCATCGCTATCCGAAATGCCAACTCCCTTACAACTTTCAAATTACTGCTGAAAACCCATCTCTTTCAACACTATTTGACATCATAAAAAAAGTTAAATAATAAAATAAATAAAAATACCCTTAACCTTACTTTTTCTTTTCCTTTCTAGTCTGTACTTATTTGAACAATGCCTGTTATATGGTATTATGAGCTTCCCAACCTGTAAGTCGCTTTGGATAAAAGCGTCTGCTAAATGAATAAATGTAAATGTCAAAGGATGATGAGCTGCACTAGGTGGGCAGCCTTCACCCTTATCCTTGCTTTGATTTAAGAAAGTTTTGTTAAAGTTTTGCGTTTGTATTTTGTAACGTTCTTTGGATCTAAGATGGCAGTGCGGCAGTAGCTCGCAGTGGCCGCTCCGGAACCAAAATGGTTGGGTTGTAGAGTGTTTATTTTTTTCAGTATATGGACATCGGCACAAACGGTGTCCATATTTACCAACACGGTATAACTCGGTATAATCCATTCAAGATGAGCTGCGTGAGAAGCTGCGCAACCTCGGCCTGCTTAAGGAACCAAGTCCTGTCCTCCGTGTTGCCTGATGCCGGTGGCCGGCCGGCTCTTCCATCCATCATCTTATCAAATGTCTGCTCACTGGAAAATAAACTGGACTACACCCGACTCCAACAGACTACACAGTGTGAGTTTAGGGATTGCTGTGACTTTGCTTTCACTGAGACATGGCTCAGCGACAGAGTTCCAGACGTCGCCATTCAACTAGACGGGCTAGCCTCGTTTTGCGCCAACAGAAATGCAGCTCTGTGCAGTAAGACTCACATGGCGGCTTATGTGTTTGCATTAGCACGGAATGGTGTAGAACCCTGTACTAGTTTTTATCTTTTGCTCATCGTTGCTGGAAATTGTGACTGTTAGATGCAGACCTTTTTATTTACCACGGGAATTCACCACTGTTTTCATAATCGGAGTATATGTAACAGGTTCAAAAAGGTGTTTCCTTTGCAGTTACAGTTGTCCTGCAAAACTTGAGACACATGATGATTTGTTCTACACTACAGTGATTATTGGTGGACAAGTTGAGGCAATGGCAATGCTTGATTCTGGGTCAATGGCTTGTACCACCAGCTCCAAGATCTTACCACAATTGCTGAGTGCTGGTGTGTTGTCCAGCCTCTCACTTGCCCAAACAGATGTTGTTTTGTTCGGATGTGGGGGCACCAGAACAAAACCCTTAGGAATGATTGAGCTGGACATGGAAGTGTAGGGCTGTAACGTCACTGTTCCAACTTTAGTAGTTGAGGGCCAGGGTGATGATCTAATTTTTGGCAGTAATTTCTTGAAACATTTGATCCATCAGCTGAGAAGCTCTTCAGAGTTACCAATGAGTGTGTCTGAATGTGAGTGTGAAAACACTGAACAAAACAAGCTGCTTGATTTACTAGCCAATGTGGAGAAATGGAGAAATTAGACTGTCCCTGATTTACTAGGAACATTAAAGATCAAAATGGCCTTGTTACTCCTTGTGCTCTGAATTTCCTGATGCTTGCTCATTTGCTCTTGAACAAAAAGTCCAGAGAACAGCTGATGTGTTAACCGACAAACATGATGAGATGAGTGTAATAGATGTCCTAAGCATAACCAAGTCTGAATCAAACAAATCATGTGCTGCTGATTACTCGACAATTTTTACGTGACTTGGGCTAAGCTGACTTGGATTTTGAGTCTTGTAATAGTCTGCTGAATGCAAAGCAAAGCTTGTTCAACTTACCTCTCAGTACCATTCTATCTTTTCCAGACACAAGTTGGACTGTGGAAAGGCTGCTGGTTTCATTCATCGCACAAGCCCTTTCGGTTGCCATATCATCGTCTTGCTCCCACTCAGTATGAAAAGCTTTGTCAAGACACATAGAAGGATGATAAACCAGTTTGTTGATATAGTTCTTTTCTGTTCACAGGTGGAGACGAGGAGGCACAGGACAAACACTCAGGAGAAGACGATGACAACCACAACCACACACCACAAAGGAAGAATCCTTGGAATCCTGGGGCCTGTACCATGAAGCCAGATTAGCTGGCTAGCCAGGTAAGTTTAGGATTAGTTTGCACCAATCCTTGGTTTTAGGTACCATGAAAGAAACTCGCCTTCAATTGGTGTTCATTGCCATGGTAACTTGCACTGCATGGCTAACCTTCTCCATGGCAGGTTATGTTCTGGGTTAGAGCTCTCAAAACTAAATTTGACCAATCAGCTTCAGCAAGGTGACACATGTCTGATGCAATAAAGCCACTCCCCTAGATTCTCTTACTCCAAATTAAAGGACGCTGCATAGTAAAATATTGTTTGAAGATAAAATTATTATTATTAAACTATCTTTTCTGGGCATGGTAGTGTTTTACCAGCAGTTTATTGAAGACTGAATGTGAATATTGACATCAGAATGTGGACTTTGCAACGAGAGGGGATAACACGCTGGATCTTGTTTACACAAACATCCCCAGAGCGTATCGCGCTGAGCCCCGTCCCCCCACCTCGGCTACTCAGACCACTTCTATGTTATGCTAATTCCAGCATACAGACCACTCGCCAGGCATTCTAAACCGGTTCTGAAGCAGGTGAAAAACTGGCCAGGAGGAGCCATCTCTGCTCTTCAGAACTGTTTTGAGAACACTGACTGGAACATGTTTAAGGAGGCTGCGACTTACAGCGAATTCAGTAAGGAGTACATGTCATCAGTGACCAGCTACATCAACAAGTGCACAGATGACATCACTGTCTCCAAGAGCATCATCTCACGACCCAACCAGAAACTGGATTACTGCGGAGGTGCGTTCACTTCTGAGGACCCGTGACTCTGCCTTCAAAGCGGGGGGCAAGGTGGCCCTAAGAACAGCAAGGGCAACTGTCCCGGGCCATCAGAGAGGTGAAGCGCACACACCCCAAGAAAATCCTAAACCACTTCAAGGACAGCGGTGACACACAGCGCATGTGGCAGGGCATACAAGCCATCACCAACTACAGGACATCATCACCGCTGAACAGCTTCTATGCATGGTTCGACAAGCAGAACAACGTGCCGGCGAGGAAGACAACCCCTCCTCCAAACGACCAGGTGCTGTGCCTCACAATGGCTGATGTGAGGAAAACTCTACATAGAGTTAACCCTCGTAAAGCTGCTGGACCAGACAAAATCTCAGGCAGAGTGCTCAGTGAATGAACAGAACAGCTGTCAGATGTTCTCACCAGACTGGTGAAAAGAAAATAACCTGTCTCTGAACATCGATAAGACAAAAGAGATGGTTGTTGACTTCAGGAGGACACTGAGCAACCACTCCCTGCTCAGCATCGACGGCTCTTCTGTGGAGATCGTCAAGAGCACTAAATTCCTTGGAGTCCATCTGGAGGAGAACCTCACCTGGTCCCAAAGCACCAGCTCTTTAAACAAGAAATCCCAGCAACAACTTTTCTTCCTGAGAAGGCTGAAGAAGGCCCAGCTTCCACCTTAAATCCTCACCACCTTCTATAGAGGAACTATCGAGAGCATCCTGAGCATCTGCATCACTGTCTGGTTTGGGAATTGTGCCACATCAGACCGCAAGTTTCTTCAGCGGATAGCGAGGACAGCTGAAAAGATCATCTGTGTCTCTCTCCCCTCTATCGAAGACATCTTCACTACTGTTGAGAGTCTGCTGTGTTTGTAGCTCCATAGCTTTGTATTTCTATCTATTTTTAGCTGTTGTTTGTAGTGCTAAATAT
>JAUMHQ010000059.1:28944628-28957024 GCA_032361165.1 Enteromius paludinosus
TATTGTGTATCTGGAATGAATTTTAGATCTTTAAGTCCATCTCATGAAAAATCGGAGCAGAAACAAAGGTGTTGAGTTTATATTTTTGTTGAGTGTATATGTATTAAATCCATGTGTTTGAACATTTTTTTGAAGGGGGTCAAAAGTGATGTGTGTTTAAGGTTCAGAGAGCATAATCTGGGGTCAGGTGTGTGGGCAGTCGCAGTTTACACAGATCTAAACCAGACAGTTGTGTTATGTTCAACCTCCAGAGGGCACTACCCTTTTGTCCTTTCCTTTTAATTAAGAGACATGCTCAACCAAATTTAGAAATGTACAGACCTATTGGCAGCTGATTTGAAGCAGTGAAGTTCGGTTAGACATTGAGACAGTGTGATTCAAGAGTAGTTGGCTGATTCAACCAGTGCAGCTTCTCCAGAGCAGATGTTCGACGACACAGCTGTTATGTGATTGGATAAATTCACCAAATTATTCCCACATTTTATTAGTATTTTAAAAGCATAGGCTTCAGTTTGACTTTGCTCTTGTACAGATGGCGCTGTATTAAACAAATAAAATATTAAATAAAAAAAATAAAAAAAACATATGATCTGCTCTTTAAGGTTTCCTTTTGTGATGCTTTCACAGGACTTTAATTTCACAGGACATATATATATATTTTTTTTTTATCTTCAAAAATTTCAGGGTGGCTTTTACTGTATGTTTTGTCCATTTATACTATGAAATGCCAGCCAATCAACTTCGCTCCATTTAACTGAATAGGGGCAGAGAGTATATCCATGTACACTTAAGAATTCATCCGGCTGCTTCTGTCTTCTGTAACATCATCATTAAACACCAGTAACTCAGGGTCACTGGAAGCCATGTTTATATCATCACACTGCTTTTCAATGTTTGACAGATCATGGCTTCTCCATACTTCTTCCCATCATTCTGGGACAGGTTGATTTTAGTTTCAGCTGTCCAAAAAATGCCCAGATGTTGCAAAGTTTAATATGGCATTGTTAGCACCTTGTGGTGAACCCACTGTATTTGCTCTCATGAAGTCTTCTCTTGATTGTAGACTATGACAGTCTGCCTCCTGGAGAGTGTTCTTCTCTTACCTAGATGTTGTGAAAAGGTTTTTTCTTCTTTACCAGGGAGAGGATTTTCTGATCATGCACTGTTGTTGTCCTTTGTGGATGTTCAGGCCTTTTTATGTTGTGGTTGGATTGTCCACTTCTAATGTTCCTATACTATCTCTCTGATGGATATAAAGAAAACAATGGTTCATTTCTGGTCACCAAAAGTGCTTTGTCCTGGGTTAAGACAGGTCTCTGTGCATCGTAAGGTAGCACTGTCACGTATAAAACTTCTAATGGCAGACAGAAAGAAAGAAACATTTATATTTTACGTCAATATACTCAAGGACTGTTTTCCTCGAAGAAGATGATAGTGAGCAATTGTTTTTCTCTGTGAATGCAGGTATTTTATACTTGAAGTGCCTGGCACTCAAATAGGCCTTAGAATCCTGGAGAAGTCTGTTGGGTAATTAGTTTATATTCAATTCCATCATGCCCTCCAGTAGTTGTAAATGAGAACTTGTTCTCAACTGATTTTTATCTGGTTAAACAAAGGTTAAATAAAAAAATAAAAAAATAGTTACAGAACATGGCGGACACAAGTGTCAAGGTAACTAGGCTGGCACCTGTTACTACCCTGTAACCTACACCTGTTATTAACATCCGTCTCTGTGGTCAACCTGCTATTTACACCTGATAATGACATGTGCCTCAGATGTGTCTGCAAAGACTGGTCTATGCAATAACCAGGTATAAATAGGATCTTTAATTATCTTGTTTGGGTACTGTTAAAGAAGCGGACTGACACAGAGGTAAAATATAACGAAAAGGTTATAATAGAATAAAGGTAAATAATAAAGTAATAGATCCAATAGCAGCTGAAAGGTAAACAAGGTAGCAATAACAAACAAGGTAAACCACACCACATAGACGACTCAGGAGGAGAGGAGGAATCGCTGGGACTTGGAAGGAGACACAGAGGATCAAGGAACACTCTGGAGGAGAACAGGTAAGTACTTCCAGTAGGAGAGAGCATAGGATGAGTCCACTTACGTAAAACGAGCTAGGACCAGGTGTGGTATGCGCTTTTAAGGAGTGTTTGATGAGGGGTATTATCAGGATCAGGTGGTGGTGACAGGTGATTGAAATCCAGTAGAGCATAGGTGACTGAGTGAGAGGGTGGAGCCATGCATGGGCGTAACAGATACTGTCTGAGGCCATTGATTTGTATGTCAAACACTATTTATGACAAGGCAACTCATGAGTAAGTAACTGAATAGAATAATAAATTAGTAAAAAAAAAAAACATGGAAAGGTCCTGTGTTGTAACTCAGATTATTGTAAAATAAATTATTTGAAGCTCTTTATTTATTTATTTGAATCCTAAAAGCTTGGTAATTACAGCAGAGCAACATCAAAGTGTAAAATACGGGGGTGGACAGTTTGGTCATAGTTGATCATATAGGCCAATGTTCCCCTCAATGTCTATGGTTGTTGAGAAATCACTTTAAATAAATGACAACTGCATGCATGTAATATAAGGATGTGGTGGCTACTAGCTAGACTATTTAACTCATGGAGAGCTAGGATCAATATGGTTTTCTCCAGTGAGGTTAACAGCCTTCTATTTAGATTAGCCATGTTCTCTTGATTTTGCTGTTTCATACCCCCAAAAATCTGTAGATAACTCCTGCCAACAGCAAAACCTCATTGAAAATCACTATTACAGTAACACATTGTCCAGTGAATTCCATGCACTGCTTGACACACTTCCCTCACAGAAAAAAAAAAAAATAATTATACAAGACCTTTAGTGATTGACTTGTTTGTGCTTGACCACCAGTACAGAGTCAAATGTTTTGGGAATACCCAGCTGGCCATGCTTAGGATGCAAGAAGCAATGAAAAAGAAAAATAGGGAGGATAAGGAAGGAAGAAAAAAAAAAATGCATTCCACAAGTGAACAGAGAATAGGCACTGACAAACAAACATATATTTCTGTCGCCTTGACTCTCCCTCAGACACTCTCTCGCTCTGTGCACTCAAAGAATGGGGCCTTCTATTAAATAATTCAAATGGGCTCTCAAAGATGCCAGTCAAAAATACTACTGCCATAAAGGAATGTGTATAGCTGCAGCCGCCTGGTATCCAGTGGTGAATAAGGGCATTAATCTTTCTGTTCTCCAGAGAACTGCTTTAGCAAGTCTTCTGTTTATATTTGTTTCTTTCGTTCATTTTTTTTTCCCTCTGTGAAATACATGCCGCCTGGTTGGGGGTGGAAGCTGAGAGAAGAGGCTGCTCCATCTATTACCATTTAAATAATGCCTTTTTATGCTTCTCAAGGTGAACAACTCTTAAATCTAGGTTGGTGAGCTTGTAGTCCTTGTTGGAGGTCTGGCAGGCTCTAAATTATGCTGTATGTGAGCAAAGTGATTTTCCCACTTCATTAAAACTAAATGCTTGTAGAACCTTAAGAATCGTAAACAACATGTTAGGATTTACAGGTATTAAGTAGTTTTTTAGCTGATACTTGAAGTTGTGTTAGAAAGTAGTTCTGTTCTGTAAATGTAATGCAATTACAATCATCATTACTTGAATATTTTAAATGCAGTGTATAATATCTTGTAAATAAGTGTTTAAGCTCTGTTTACAGAGTTCACCATATATGTTTTTTTTTTTTTTTTTGGGAAGACATGTTGGATTTAGATTTGTTTGTTTACAATATGCAAGAAAGACCTACGGCCTTTTCATATGACCTTCTGCTTATTTTCCACACTGACCCCAGCTAACCCATCAGCACATGCAATATATGAAGAAATGTAGCATAAATTACTTTGCAGTAATGTTGCATGAACTATTAACATGACATGGATGACCAATAATAGAAAAATGCATTTCAGCTTTACGATTCATAGAATATAAATTTAACCAGGACACATTTATTCTATCGCTGCATAATAATCTCTGCAGCATATTGTGTTCTCTTGCAGTGGTTGACAGGGGGGATGCCAAGTAAGCAAATCCATATGCAGTGGAATGTAAAGATAAGGTTTGGATGTGTTGGGGTGGGAGCTGTCTCTGATAGTTCACTGATGGAGAGGGCTCCCATTTTACATTTATATTCATAGCACACGGGGTGGCTTGTCTCACGGCAAGTCTGAAGAAGAAAATAAAAAAAAGAGGAAGACAATGCATTAAGATATGTATGCAATTTTGATGGTGACAATGGCAATGTTTGTATGGCACAGGCATACTGAATATTAGCTAAATATGAGTTCCCATGTGTTTTGACATGCGTGAGTTTTGGAAACACACTGTCAATAGGGATTTTATAGCGTTATGCAAAACAATGACGTCTGACTGAGTGACAATGTGTTATTAGCTTTCTCCCCTGAATGTCTCAGGTAGGGGTTTACAGACATAATCTGTGACAGCTTGTATAATCACTTTGCTTTAAACTATAATATTATTTGGAAATTAGTTCTTCCAAAAGTGATTTTTATAGTTTTTCACTGTAAATTACCTTACAATTTATGGTGAAAAACTAAAGTGAAAAAGCCCAAATGCATTGCGCACTAAAACGTAAAAAAAAATATGATAAACCAAAATTATATGATCATTAATGAGGAGGGAAATAAAAAAGTGATCCAAACATAACAATTCCATCCATAACAATGGCATATATTATAAGTATTATTACCAAAATGTAAATTATTGTGTTGACCAAGTTGGTAAAACTTTATTTTAGGGTCTCTTAACTATTTGGTTATAGTTTTGCTATTTGCTTATTCTACTGTACATCCCTAATCCTACCCTATATCTAAACTTAACAACTACCTTACTAACTATTAATAAGCAGCAAATTAGGAATTTATAGAGGAAAAATTCATAGTTAATATTGAAAAATTGTTCCCTATTCTAAAGAAAGTGTCTTTTTTATCAATGTCTATAATCTATATCGATGCTCATTTTGCCTAGTGTGTAACATAAAAACTGATATAACCTACAACACAACAACATTAAAGGGTTACTCTGCCCTAAAATTAAAATTTTGTCATTAATCACATACCCCCATGTTGTTCAAAAGCCATAAAAGCTTTGTTCATCTTCGGCACACAATTCAAGATTTGTTTGATGAAAACCGGGAGGCTTGTGACTGAAATATCTCCAAACATGAATGCTGTCACCTTATCATTAGTTGTCATGTAGTGTCACATTTAGTATTATGAAAATAAAGTGGTAATTTGTAAGTGAGGTGTGTGAGCGATCAAGAGCACATCAACTCCTGGGGAAAAAAAGCAAGATATTTCTCTCTCTTTGCTGTCTGTAATTAGACAAGTTAATGAGAGTCTGATTGTTAGAACTGAATGAAAATCCACAAGGTATAATCAAACCAATGTAAAGTGAAGGAATGTAGGAACATCAGCAAAACTGTTAAAGCATTCTTCTGACATACTGTCATTTCTCTTGGGCTATAAAATTTTTGCTTTTCTATTATGTAATCAAATTCATTGTATTTGAATTCTATTCATTTTATGACTACTTCCAGCAAAAACATTCCAAAAGCAACATTTTGAATCAAAAGCCTTATGCTTAGCCTTACTAAGTACGCTTTATCTTTATGGACAGAGATTTAATAGACACAAAGGTAACGTCTTGGTTACATCTGTAACTCTCGTTAGGGGTCTACGTTTACTCCATCAGGGAACAAGGCTTACATACACAACCGAGACGTTCCCTGTCTGTCAGTTGCTACAAGTTATGTCATGACAACAGACTGGTGTCCAACGGAAAACGGCACAACATGAACTGTTACAACCTTGCAGCACTACAAATGTTGACAAGCAGAGCATGTCAGACAAACGTTATGCAAAAGTCATAACCATCCCATCACACAAGAGCAGCTTCGCTGACTTTGATACCCATAGGGACCAGTGTGAGAACACTGCTGCCGGAGAGGCCAAAACTGTTGTTCCTAAAGAAGCAATTTTCTACTTCCAACCTTCGGCAAAAGGGATGCAACCTCTTGTATTTGTTGTACAGTCTTGCAAGACAATGGGGAAGTGGACTGTCTGAAAAGGAAGCTATGGAGACCACATCCTTCCAGCGGGAGGTGACAGACACAATCCAGAGGGTCAACCTCTGTTTTGGAGACAGCCTTCCCTTTCTGCTGACCTCCGTGGCAGACAAAGAGATGCTCAGAGCTTCTGAAGCTCCAGGTGCGGTCCACATATATGCCTAATGGCAAGAAGAACACCAACTTGATTGTGTCTAACACAGCTTGTGGCAGGCCACTCAAGTCAAATTCCGTCCAGGATTCACTCATGGAGGTTCCATAGATCTGGACGCGGTTGCCATTTGGTGCCGAGCCCCTGAGAGAGGAGGTATGCCCCAGGGAGGGGCTGTCGCAAGGATCATGAGTTCCGAAAACCAGGCCCGGGTGAACCATTAAGGTGCAACCAGCAGGACCTGTTCCTCGTCCTCCCTGACCTTGCACAGGGTCTGTGCGATCAGGCTTACTGGGGGAAATGCATGCTGGAGTAGACCCCGAGGCCAGTGCATCTGTACCGAGAGGAGCCTTGGTCAGGGAAAATACAACCAGCAGTGGGAGGACTCGAGAGAGGCAACCAGATCTACCTGAGCCTCTCTGAATCGACTCCAAATCAGCTGCACCGCCTCGGGGTGGAATAGCCATTCTCTGGGTAACGTGAGCTGTCGTGAAAGTGCATCGGCTGCATGATTGAGCTTCCACGGAATATTTACAGCATTAAGTGATCTGAACTGCAACTCATTCCAGAGGAGGAGATGGCGGGTGAGCTGTGACATGCAGCGTGATCATAGACCCCCTGGTGGTTGATGTACAATACAGTCACAGTATTGTCCAAGCATACCAATACGTGTCTGTTATTCAGCACACCCCTTAGCATGCTGTAGGCCGCGAGTGGCTTCTGGCTGTGAAAGGAGCCATCCATGACTTCGTCAACTCCTCATGCACTTCCAGAAAGAAAGGAATCGGAGTGGGCTGTGATCTGCTATCACACAGGAACCTATCGTCCAGCTGTAAAATCTCTGGGCTGGGAGGTGTGGACACCTCCAGCCCAATGCTCACGGCGGGCCGGGCAAGCATGGCCATCAGCTCTGGATCAGATTCAGCGGTAGCTGCAGCACCCGGAGGGCGTGGCTCCACCTCATTTTCCTCTTCGGCTGTCCATCCCCTTATGTAGAGAGTCACATCTGAACTTTTCTCTGTGCTCCAAATGTGCTCCCTTGGACGGCCCCACCAAATCACCTGAAAGCCTAACAGGACAGCCACTGCTGGAGGGGTGAGTGGTCTGTAGAGCTGGAACCAGCGGAGTGGCCCTCACAGTCACCATCAGATCCCCCAGAGTGCCAGGGGCAAGGCCTCACAATGAGGACATCCTTCCTCCGTGATGGCATCTTCAGCATGCTGGAGACCCAGACAGTGAAGACATCCTCCATAGCTGTCATTGGGAGACAGGTAATGCCCGCACCCAAGAGGACATGGCCGTAATAGCATCTTGAAAAAGACTCTCAACGGCCGTGTCCAGAAAATTATCTTTTGTGAAACACCCAGGGGATTCACTTGGCAGGAAACCACTGACCGTGTCGTCAATGCCACAGAGAACAACTTCTGCTTCAGCTTCCTCTTCGTTGCAGCACTTCAAAGCAGCAGGCATAAACTCGCAGCTCCAAAGCAAAATCTGATGAGTGGTTGCACCTGTCGCCTCTTTATACTCGGATGAAGAGGAGTGGCTCAGGATTGTTTAACCACTTGCCAATTTTCATTGGCATTTTCTCTTAAGTGACTCAGGACTCTAGGCAAGACCCCAGTCTGTTGTCACGGCATAACTCATAGTGACTGACAGACTGGGAACTGAATGTGTGAACTAGTAAACACGCTGCACAGCTGGAGGTTAAACATAGTCTGTTACAGGTGTAGAGAAATCTTGCATGACCATCAACAACAAAAACACCAAAGTAAACCAGTTTAGAAAAGAAAGAAAGAATAATATTTACCCGATCCACTGCTTCTGTTGATTTGCCTAATTATAATTCCCAACCATCTCCAGTCATAGATGAAACATTAGATTTTTGTAGTAAAAATTATTAGATCAAAAAAGATTATGATTCAATAATACCATAGTTGTGTCACTTAAAAAATTAAATAGTTCTAGAAAATTCATAATTCACTTTAAGAGTTATCGTATGCTTTAATCTTTTTTTTTCTTTAAATACAAATATTTATTTATGGAAGTTTGATGGATCAATTATAATAGATAAAAAGCTAGATGCTATATTAAGCCACTTTAATGATGTAGTTGCTGGATTTTTCCTCTCTGCTGAGCAGTTACCAACCTTGATACTCAAGCCATAAAGTGCCTTATTTCCTTATAGTTTCTGAACACGCACAAAGCCAATTAGTTAATCGTTAAGACTAGGCAGGTGGTACAGAATTACAGGATAATAATGCGCCTTGGGCATTCTGGTGCACCACGATGCAAAAGGCCTCGTAGCTACAGGGCATGGATCGTGTGCTTAATTGCCTTGTTGAGCAGGGGGCAAACGAAGGATTGTGGGGGAACAGAGAGGTATTCCACACACTTTTCATGAGATCACTTTTAATCTAAAATGCATTTCCAGGGCTTTTTGTATATGGTTGCTGATAAGGGGGGAAAAAATGATAAATTGTATGCTTGGTTTTATATAGTGGTTTGTGTCGCCATGAAAGTCGACTGAAAATAATTAACAATGTTAATGTCTGTCAGTGTAGTTTAAGGCATTAGATGTGAGATTTGTGCCATGCTGAGATGGGCCTCCAAAAACAACAAACAAGTGCAATTGCTTGTTTGATTGCATGGACTCACTTGATCAAACAGTGAAGTAAACACAATGAATATCACTGAAGTAATTATGGAGAAATAAGTTCAAACAAAAGAATGGTACAATTTGTCAAAGAAGCCAAAGTTATTTTAAAGCAATAACTAATATAAAAGCAGGAAGGACAAAGTGTTTTATTCCTCAAAAACCCACTAGACATTAAAAAAAGTGTACAAACAAGTCTGCCAATCCAATGGACAACAACAAAGACAACAAATGGACAGACTGAACCCGGAGAATGTTGAGCTGCCTGCCTTTTACTTTTTAGAGTTTGATTAGGAACGAATATGACAAAAAATAAATAAAAATATAAAGCAGATTTTGCTTTGAAGTTTGAAGTTTCCCTTTGGTTTTCCACATGGTTGTCTTTTATGATGCTGAATAATTAAATAAATATATGGAAACTTGCCTTGGCAAATATAATATCTCTTTAGGAGCAGAGGAGGGAAACAGGATGAAAGTGAGTTTGTTCTTGAAAGTCAGAGGAGAACCTTTTACAAATCACAATATTTCACTAGAGACTCACAGCAGTTATCTCTTTATGATCTTCATCACAGTTTTTGCTAAAACAGACCAAATGTGTTTGATCAAAGAAAACAAGCACTAGCTGAGAATACAGAGAAGGGGCCAAGCAGAAGACAGGACTGAGAGTAATGTTAAATATAGACATGATTAATTAATATTATCTCAGTTGTTACATTATTATAATTTGCTTAAGGATCATACTGCATAAAAAACTAAACCGTTTGTTACTTTCTCTGTCTCTCTCTCTCTCTCTCTCTCTCTCTCCCTCTCTTTCCAATTTCTTTTTATTGTGTTCACCAGTAGACTTTGTTCATTAGCTTTGTTTTCACCCAAGATATTTTAAGGGCTGTCAGCAATATTGCCTCTGCACAGATAAAACATGTTTAGGTTTTTAGAGCAGGTTCCCTGCTCTGCTCTGCTCTGCTCTGCCTGCACCGCCATGTCTCAATGTGCCACTTCCTCTGCTCCATGGGCCAGGCCCACCACCGATATGTGACTTTGTCTCTGGTCCCCTGTACGTTCCCCAGTTCCGCCTCTGCTTCAACCCCCTTCAAGACAATAGACTACTCTCAGTTTTGAGTGTCTGGAAGGCACTCCTTGGGGAGGGGCTGTGTCAACATTTGTTGATTTCAAATTTTACAGTAAATATACTTACTATATGCATACAGTGAGGTCAATAAGTATTTGATAACCCTGTTATATTGCAAGTTCTCTTACTAAGAAATCATGAAGGGGTCAACAACTTTCAGCATAGGTGCATTTCCACTGTGAGAGACAGAATCTAAAAAGAAAAATCCAGAAATCACATGATTTTATTTAAACAATTTATTTGGGAATTACTGTGTCAAATACGTATTTGATAATTTGCTTATCAGCCAGATTTCTGACCATCAAAGACCTGTTATTTCGCTTTTAAACAGTCCAGCAACACTTTGCTCATGATTCTAAATTAGTAGCACCTGTTTGAGGTCGTTAGCTGTCATAGCTGACACCTGTGCACCCCACAATCAGCCAAAGTCTAAGTACTCTGCAAAAATTGCTTTCTAAAGCCCTATTCGGACGGGACTAGATTTCTAAACTACGTTTCAGTTTCGATTGTTATCACCTGACATCCGCGTTTTTCATGTACAATTTCGGATGGGACTAACATCTACGTGTGTCACACGTTCACTCTCACCTGATCCCAGACCAGTGCACCCGGAAAACACGCAATCACTCACACCTGCCACCCGATCACAATCACCGGAGTACTAACACCTGAACGCAATCAGTCAGTCACTACAAGAGGATCGCTCAGGCATTCCTTCAATGGCTGAGCTCAAGGTATCTTCGCTCTACCTACCTGCAGCTTCTACTCACCTGGAAAGGTTCTTTCATGGACAAAGATCGCTCTTCCCCGAGCTTCAGAGATCCCTCTTCCTCACTGCTGCAAAAGCCTGAGTATACTCGCTCCTTTATTTACCCACACTGCGGATCTGTTCCTCCAGCAGTTTCGACTGGTGTTTGGTCAAACTCCCTCCCCTTTGACCGCACAGGAGGAGCTTCTCCAGATCAGCCAATGTAAACATCCACTTCACGAATATATTCTCCTTTTCCGCACCCTGGCGCTGTCATGCGGCTGGAATGAAGCCGCCCTTCTAGCAGTCTTCCGCAGGGGTTTAAACACCAAAATTCGGCAACAGATGGCGATCTATGAGGACAGCGTGGGACTAGATGCTTTTATCAAAAGAGCCGTTGCCATATTCCAAAACCTAACTGCCTGTGAGAACCACGCAGACACATCATCTCCATCCACACCTGCTGAAGAGCCTATGCAGACAAACCATTACCGCTTAACACCACAAGAGCGCAGCAGGAGAGTACGGGAGGGACTATGTTTGTATTGTGGGGCTTCATCTCATTTCATCCAGGACTGCCCGGCCAAACCAGCTCAAATTGGGGTGAGTGTTGGAACCTTACATCATTACTCTAATCCCATACCTTTAATTGATGCTGTTCTCTCCAGTGACACATATCATTTCCCTGTGAAGGTCCTAGTAGATTCAGGGGCAGCCAGTAATTTTATCTCCGAGCACTGTTTCCAATAGCTGAACAGGCCCAGAGTAAAAAGCCCTACCTCATATCGGATCATTACCATACAGGGAACGCCACTTGATAACCGTACCATAAACTCTTGTTCTGGTCCCGTCACTCTCCAAATAGGATGTCTCCACAACGAAACCATTTCCTTCTATATCTTACCTGGAGCCACGGTTGACATTCTCCTGGGCAGGCCTTGGCTGGAGCAACACAGTCCTGTCATTCACTGGAAAACAGGTGAAATCCAAAAATGGAACCCATCCTGTTTTTATCACTGTCTGTCACCTCTTCCTCTACAGCCTCTCATACCATGTTTTTCCACCACCATTGAGAGCCCGAATGGAGATACAGAATTTGTCATACCTCCTGAATACCAGGAGTTCCAGGATGTGTTCAGTAAATCGGCGGCTACCGAATTACCTCCACGCCGGCGCTGGGATTGCGCAATAGACCTGGTACCCCAAGCTAAACTGCCTAAAGGGAAGGTTTATCCACTGTCTCTACCGGAACGAGAGGCCATGGAGAGGTACGTCGAGGAGGCACTAAAACAGGGTTTCATAAAACCATCCACTTCTCCCGCAGCTTCAAGTTTCTTTTTCATGGAAAAGAAGGACGGAGGATTACGCCCATGTATAGATTATCGGGCTTTGAACGACCAAACTATTAAATTTGCTTACCCCTTAACCCCTCATCCCATCCACCCTTGAAGAACTGCGACAGGCCAAGATTTTTAGTAAACTGGACCTGCGCAGTGCATATAACCTGATCCGTATCAGAAAGGGAGATGAGTGGAAGACCGCCTTTGTCACCCCTAGCGGCCACTATGAGTACAG
>JAUMHQ010000059.1:28969621-28981365 GCA_032361165.1 Enteromius paludinosus
CGGAAGTGTTTTTTTTTTAAGTCTCGCTTTGGAGACGCAAACGCCGAATACGCATGCGCGCGAACGATCACTTCCGGAGTTCGCGAGCATGCGTATTCGGCGTTTGCGTCTCTAAAGCGCGTGTTCACAACAGATCACTTCCGGGATTTGCGCAATCTACGCAAAAAAACGCGTACACAGGGAAGCCCGAGACGGATTTTACATGGGTGTCTGTAATAAACATCAAATTTTAATTTTTGGGTGAACTATCCCTTTAAGTATATTTAATAAATGTATTCAAATATTGCATAAAACCTACCTTATAACAATAGGTATAATGTGCTTAATATTTTAAGGACAACTGTGAATTATTATTCAAAAAAATATATAGACTTTATCTAAATGCTTAGAATAAATTTAATTCCTAAATTAAATATAATTAAGTAATATTTACTTAATTTAATTACTGTTAAGTCAATTAATACATAGATTTTACTAGATTCTGGTAAGTGAGTTTTACTTCATGAGTTTGCGCTTCCTCATAATCAAGAAGGATAAAGTTTAGCCTATTTGGCATGCTTTTCCAGGGGGCGAGCCGGGAGGACGGCGGACACCGAACCCTAGAGGCTTGAACCCTAGCTAGGGCTAGAGCTCAGCGTCCATCTCGCTCCTTGCATGCCCCCCCGGAGGAAGGCGCGAGGGCGGCTAAATGGCGGAGAGGGGGAGGGATGCGGAAAGGCGAGATGCGGAAGGAAAGAGCACGGGGCTATTTATAGTGAGTAGAAAGGATTTGAATGGGCAGGTGTAATGAGGAGATTGATTAGGTGATTCGATGTCAGCCGTGATTAATTGACCACTCCTCTCGAAATTAGTTTATTTGCAAAAACTTCACTTAAAATTATAGCATTAAATTTAACTTAAAAAGAGCGAGTGCAAATTGTTACGAGGATTTTATTCGGAAGTAAATTGTACAAGTGATTTTTTCAGTGTACATTGATTTGACAAAAAGAAAGCTTTTTAACAAAACAAAAAAAAAAAGTTACAATATTTTGGTACAGACCATTATGAGTGTAAGAAATCTGTCATCTGAAGCAAAGCATAAGGATCTATGATAAAGAGTGTGCAGCGATTTTATTGTAACTGTCACCATCATTCTGAGCTGACAGAAAGCCTTTCTTCCATACCTTTACTCATAAACTGTATTTAAATATGTATGAAAGTACTCGCAGTGCTCTACTCATTAGTTCTTATAATGAAGAGACTGTGCCAGAATCGACTGACTGCTTGACATCTGACCAATACATCAGGCAATAAGATTTTCGTACAAAGCTACGTATTCGTTGTTTTTTTTTCTCTCAGACAACGTGAAAGACAAAATTAATTGCAAAAGCACTATTCTGTTTTTTCTGCATTTTTTTTAATACATTTGGCAAAATACAAATATTTAGGGAACACTTTTTTTGTTGTTATTTGTACCTTCAAACAGCTTATACCTACATATCTACCCTACATTTACTAAATACTAAGAACAGTTCCATTTCCAGTTCAAGTAACTATACAATTAATGTAGATATTTTAAATAGACCACCTAGGAAAGTGTGGTTGCACATGTATGTTAGTCATCTTGTGTTATCTATTTATTTCTCTAATTTAGAAAATTGCACCAGCAGAAAGCAGAATGGAGAGATAGGGAGAGGAAGAGAGATGTGCTTTCACTGTAAAAAGCTCTTAATTGTTGGCTTCCTGTTTTTCAGCCTGTTGGACAGTTCACCTCAGGGCAGACATCTCTCACAATCTGATTCACTGGCAATATCCTTATAATTGCTATGACTGCATGTCCGGTCCTTGGAAAATAAACAACATTTTGATGACCTGCTGAACTCATTAAATTGTCAGTTAATAAAGCCAGAGACATCTTGGACATGTCTATTTGTTTGTATATTAATCCTCATTTACAACCAGAAAATCAGTTCGTTGACCTATTAGCAGCAGCCACAGCAACATGGTGCTGGTGATATACAGTAAAAATCATTTGTGCTTAGTTGTAATATAAGATTAAAAAACGTGCACCTCATCACATTAGCATTAAACTGCAAACCCCATATGGTGGGTCTGAGCAGCGCTATGTAACTCGCTGTGTTCAGGGCAGAGCACTGAGAGCAGTTTGTCGGTGTGATTTTTGATCTCATATTCCAGACCTCCCTGACAGATGTTGAGGATAATGAATTAGCTAAATATTCTGCCTGCTCTCTCAAATTGAGCCTGTTTGTTCACAAGCATCATTTGACGGCGTAACTCACTTTCGTCAAATATTTATTTAGAACTCTCGCTGTTTGTTATGATTGAAACAGAGATTATCTAGAGAAATTGGCTAGATGGAAGTAAACCTTTAATGGTCCTTCTCTGTTATTTAATTTGGGCCTCTCCACAGCCGAAAAGCCTCTCGAATTCAAATTCCTCTGGAGTGCCGCAAATGCAAATACATCTTTGGCTCCTCACCGGGTGTTATAGTTCTCAGCCTCTTTGTGTGAATGCGCTAATATGCTCTGATTCTTCCCCTTCACACATGCAACTGTAGGAGACAATTTTTCACAAGAAGCTCTAGACTGTGATTACTGATTGAGTGCTTGTTGAGACAGGTTGTCTTAAAAGGTCAATACAGCAATGTGATTCATTTAAAAGGATATTTCAGCAAGCACACGTCCACTTTAGGGGGCCCACTTGGTAATATCTCGGGTATTTGTGCCGATGTGTCTTCTTGGTCACATTTTGACATGCTTCCAGCGCGCTCACTCAGCTCCTCATTAGCAGGTATGCAAGTTGGTTCTACACTCTATCCTACTTATAGTCTTTTTCTCTTTTGCCACACCAGTTAATGGATAGCATGGAAAGACTGGGGCACCTGGAACACAATAATGAGCATGTGACATATGAATCAGTGTCATAAAATACCTCACACACAGCACAATTTATCATGGAAATGTTGTCCGCCACGACTCTAGTACTGGCTGTCTCTGGCCCTTACGTTACCTCCGCTCTCCTTCTCTGTCATTGTTCTGTCTTCCATTTTACAAATGTCATTTTTTTTTCCCAATTGCAACTTTAAAGTCTGTGATTCCATTTGATTCCACATGCTGTGAACACACCAAAAATGCAACAATTACAAAATAATTTTATTTGTGTATTGTAATCAACACTTTTCACATTCATACGACTGCGAGGAACACAAATACACCCAAATACTAGCCTTTATTCTGAGATCTTCATCCCTATGAGACAAGTAGTGAGACAAGACGTGACTGCAAACAGCAAAGCCGCACTTAAATTTAAATGTTGCCACTTCAAACAAAAGGTTTGGGGGTCTAAACATCTAAATCGCGTATTGATAAAATTATAGAAATGCGTTTTTGTTATAAAATGGGCAAGGGCTCTAAAAATCTAAATCGCTTAGTGACACAATGCTAAAAATGCACTTATACTGTCATGATTCAGAATTAAGACGAGGAGAGGCCGATCCATGTGCAGCTCTTTATTAAACAACTCAAGGTACAGGCAAGCAGGGTCGATCAACAGCCAACGGTAACATCAGACGCAAAGACAAGAGAATAATACAAATACATAGCAGAGATCGGGCAAACGGCAGACAGTATCCAGGGGGCCAGGCAAGAGCGAGAGTCTGGGGCAGGCTAGGTCGAGAACGGGAAACAGACAGATAAACATAGGGAAAACAGAGGGCTTACAAAGGGGTAAACGCTAGGTATATCCACAATGATCAGCAACAGTAAGCACACAGGTCGGTCCTTGTATACACCAGATAGCGAGACAAGGGAAGGAGGAACTTATAGTTAACCATGGATACAAAAAAGCTGGGAGGAGACAAAGGTTTATAATAAGAGTCCTTAACAGAGACAGGGAGAGGCAGGTAAACAATAAACATAGTCCGGGCTAGAGTTCCCTCTGGAGGCTTCCGAGGGCAGCTCGTGACATATACAAATATCTTATTTATATAAAAGATATACGCAACTATTATGTATAAATACATATAATATTAATATTAATATTAATACTAATACGTCTAAAATTGTACGTTTTAGCATCAGTAAAAACTAGGGCAAGGAATCGATTAAAAAAATTAATTGAATTAATTAATCGAAATTAATCACATTTTGATCGCATATAAATATTTGACCTGAGAACGACGCTAGCAGCTATATGTTTAGCATTGAGGTGATACTTGAGGCTCGATGTGCTGTGGTTCCTTGTTTCATAGCTTGCACACAACTCATGCTCATATCGACGCTTCCGCTTTAGTTTTTTATTACTAAATTCACCATCCACAGGGCCAACCAAAGGGGTCTCATTGTAATGATCTAGCTGGATGTGCCAGCCCAGCTCTCTGGATGGCACTCCAGCGCCCCACAAACTCTTTGTGTTTCTGTCTCTGTTTTCATGCCTGGACTTGTTTCAATGAACTCATGCCTCCGCCCATCTCATTCGTTGTCATAGAATTCAATTGTTGTCTCCACCCACCTTGTCTGTTGCCTTGACTACTAACTCGCTCCTCCCCTTAGTCTTGTTAGCATGTCTGTATAAAAGTCCTGTTTGTTTCCTGTTTAGACGCTCATCAATGTTGGATGTAACCTGTGTTTATCCCTTTGTTCAGCCATTCGTGTCTCTCCGTGTTTCCCTGTCTGGATTATCGACCTCGCTTGCCTTTGGATAATCGCCTTTGTCTATGCCCTCTTGTATTAAGTTCGCCCATCGCCTGACCTTTGCTACGTACTCTGGATTATTCTATTGCCTTTGTCTCTGATGCCCCCGTTTGCCATTGTCGACTTTGCCTGTGACTATACTGTGAATGTATGAATGAATAAACGTTTGCAAGTGGATCCGAATGCATTCTGTCATCTCAATCGTCACACTCATCAACTTCTTTGCCCATGTTCGCTGTGGTTTGTTTTTGTCTGAACGTTAGTTGGTGCTCCAGTATAATCGGTCCGCCAAAACTCATCCTATGGGTGGGTGATATGGACAAAATATCATGATTTTTTTCTGGGAAAATCAGGATTCACGATTTTTATCCCGATTCTTTTTCAAGTTGTTTTTTCAAAACTATTTTCGAAATTACAGAGCTAGGGGTGGGTGATATGGCAAAAGTATCATATTTTATTATGATTCTGTTACTGATTTTACTTTTTGAAAGTTGTCTGAGCAGTACAGACAAACTAATTTGCCTTTTTTATTAAAAACAAAGCCCATAAAATAAAAAAGGGCAGACATTTAGGCCAAAATGAGCAAAAATAAAAATTGTTATTTTATCTTTGTTACTGAATAGATATACATTACAAATAAACATAATATACATTTTCAGGAAAAGTAGGTGTATTCAGCAGTATTGAAAGGGGAAACACTGTACACTTCTACAGTACATAGCGCTAGAAAAGCGCGCTTGTGAAATGTTTAATCAGCAAAACTTTAAAGCGAATAATGTACTTTCCTGATTGTGAATCAGCGCAGTGTCCGAAGACTGTAATTCTACCACTGAGTTAACTCTGATGTGAATGTATGTCGTGTTGTACAGCATATTAAGATGGAGATAATGGTCCTATTGCCCACCCCTATCATCCAGTGAGAAACGTTCCGCGGTGCAAAAATACGATTAAAATGCGTACAAAAAAACTTAACGCATTATTCCCTGCCCTAGTAAAAACGTAAAAAAAAAAATATGCTTGTAAATGTTACGTATCAATGCCTATGTTTAAACATGAGATCAGGCTGGATTTTGTGGTGGTTGTGCTTTAAAATTAAGTTATTATAATCCTGATTCAAATGAAGGCTTTCAAAAGCCTGACAGTAATCAGTGTTGAGTACTACTGTGAGTTTAGCCCTGCATACCCTTAAAATGATCAGTTGAAAACATCTGTTTAAAAAAAAAGTAGTACTTAAAAGTAAACAGCTGTAGGATTTCGAAATTAAAATAGTAACACTTATTTACATTTTGACCAGAGAAATGCGTAACTTATTACTGTATTACTATTACTACTTATAATCGGTAACTTATTACTTTTGCAAAATAACCTCCTCAACAATTACTATTGTGTCATTATTTACTTACCAGTATGTCTTCCCACAATGGTTTCCAGGTTTTATAGGATCATTCTAATTGTTTTTTATATTTTTCAAACTGTATTTTCCACCCCTTTTCTGTATATCCCATGAATAAATAAATAACTGCATACATGCATACATAAATACATAAATTAGAAAAACACGAGAGTCAGTAAATGTTATAGTTATTTTTATGTATTTATTTTTGTTTTTTAGAGGGAGGGGTGGGGGTTCTATCACTTTAGATTAAATTAGTATTCTTTGTGTTAGTCTGGTTTCAAAACAGATTGAAGACATAATTTGATTTCACAGAAAATGCAAAAACCTGTCACCTGAAACTATATAAGGCTATGCACAATGTCTGATGATTGAAACAGCTTTCTAAAAGTGTAACAATTAAAATAGTAGATTTACATGGTAAGCACATTAAAGAAACACTTTTTTTTTCTTTTCATACAGACAGATGACACCTTTGTTCCACTGGGGTAGAGAAGCCATTCTTCTGGAAAGTACACGTTGGTTTTTTCCCCAATCTTTTTTCGGCACTTTAGATTTGCAAACCTCTCAGGGACTTTTCCTGTTCTCTCTCAGTGTCTTCTCCAGGTCCCTGTAGTTGATTAATCCTTCCTTTCTTTCTTCCTTTTTTTCCTTTTGTTTTACTCCCTGCATGTCAAGTTTAAGAAACTTTTTTTTCCTTCTCCCCGATGGCAATCAGGGGGAAAATGTGCACAGCTGATTGACAGTGCTATGCTTGTCACTCACATCCCCAGAAAGGTGTCTCTGTATGAGTGAGAGCGTCTGTGTCTTTGTGAGTGTAGTTCTCTGTGACAGATTGAATCGGAGTGCAGGTGGGGGTTGCTCACTGAATTTTAGGGAGACCTCCAGTAGGCACCTGGACAACAAGATGTGCACTTTGAGGTGCAGGGATGAGATAAGCTAATTTACCATATTTTTGTATGGAACTGGTAAACTGATGAATTACTGAAACAAAGTGATCATGAAAACATTCAAGGCATGCTTTTTTTTTTTTTTTTCAACATCTTGCTGGCTGACAAGGTAAAAAAAAAAAAAAAAAAAAAAAAAATTTTTAAGCAAAGACACACATTACACTCACAACAGCACATTTATTGTTATGTGATGTTGCCAAAGTGCAAACGATTAATCAGACACAGCCGGTACATTTAAATTCAGATAGTATTGGAATGTTACCAAAATAACAGTGCTTAACACATATAAATATTTGCTTAAGTGCTTATGTCAAGCTCTTGGTTTCATTTTATTATTATTATTATTTATTTTATTTTTTTAACTCCGTTTTTAACTTCTACCAAATGTGACTGATGTTTTTCTTGTATACCTTCATTACGTCTCAGCGCTTCATGAGAACCGATAATAGTCTTCAATTTGCAGCCAGCAAGTGTGTATTGATTCTCCTCACACTGCCTTGTTGCTGTGTTATTGAGAAAATCAAAGCTGTAATTTAAGTGTTACCTCTGGAAAACATGAATTGCATTTGAAGAGCATTTGTATCAGAGTGGAATAAATTATGGTAAGTTTCCTGGCCTGGAAATCAGATGAATTACCAGGCTGAATTGTAAAATAATGCTTGATTCAAAGCCTGTCAAGGTGGGACACAATTAAATGAGCTCTTATTTACCTGTTCATGTGTTTAGCGGGACCAGCAGCGCTGGACTGATCCACACTGACTACTGTACACATTAAGTTCACCCCATTAATAGAAGGTGATAAATGATGTTTAGAAAACATGTTAACAGACAAAAATATTAGCAAAAACAAAGTTTTTTTTTTTTTTTAGGACTGGATGAAAGGAAAAATTCAGAATAGACTGAGGTGTTGCTCCAGGCTTTGTCAAAGGACTCAATGTCTTGGCTTGCCTAAGATCCCTCCTACACACACCTTAGGGAGCATATTACTGTTTGAATCAGTCTGTGGAACATCTTAGCTGCTCAGTGGACGTTCTGATTCAGTGCCTGTTCTCACATGTTCTCAAACCAGAACATGTTCACCCTTCTCTGTCCCTCAGTTAGGATCACTGCAGGAGGGATGCATTTGAAGATTCAGCTTCACATGGATGTACTTGTCTAAAAAGGCACTGTATGTGTGCTTGTTGTTTTTCTTTTCTGTTTCTTGTTTCGGAGGTCTGTGGGAGAATTCTTCATGAGGTGTTTGTCAGTCAAACAAATAAAATAAATGCTTTTATTTAGCAAGGACAGCAATGCTTTAATGTACTTAATTATTTTTTGGTATCTGCACTTCACTTGAGTTTTTGTATTTCAGCCAATTTTTACTTTTATTCCACTATATTCCCTAATTAAAATGTAGACCTTTACTCTGATACATTTTCTCAAAGCATATCCGTTACTTACTACAAAATAGTCAGAGGACAGAAGAACAAATACTGCAGGAAAGCAGGTTTGACAAATCAGTGGTTTTGTGTCTTCAAGTTAGACACCTAAAGTTACCTCTGCTCATGTGCAGATTTATTTTTTACTCAAGTCAAATTTATACAGAATGGACACACGTTGATTTATTAGTCATTTTTAATAGATTTATTAGTATAAAAACTCCAGGAATTCTAAATTGTAGATGTCAAAATGCTACTTTTTTATATTTATATAATATAGTTAATTTATATCACACAAAGATTATGATATTGCTTGTTTATGATAATTTCTGACAACAAAAATAGTTTTAAATAAACAAATATATCTTATTTCTTATTGAATGAATCAGGGTTGTTTTTTTGTTTTTGTTTTTTTTAACGAAGAAGTTGAATAAACGATTCAGTGATTAACTCACTCAGTCAAATGTTTCATTCCTGAATGATTGACACTCATTAAAACTTTTTTTTTTGCTTCATTGTTTGTTTCCACTTTAAGTCATTTCAGATATCAGTATTCATTTTGTATTAAAAACTAAATATAATTTTCCATCTGTAACTGCTGTTTTCATGCTATTATGTAATGTACTATGCTATGCAAAGTTATCTAATGTTGAACTAAAAGACATGGACTGGATGAAATACTTTTTATTCTTCCCCAAAAAAATACAAAATGGAAGTTTCCTTCTCAAGCTGTGTGTAAATTTCTTTTAAATATATTTATTAATATATATATATATACACGTTTTTGAGACTTTCACTAAAATGCATGTTTGAACTGCTTCAACTGAAAATATCTTGCTCTAAAATATCTTAAAATTTTGAAAAGATGCATTGATATCTTAATTTAACTAAGGACTAGTCCTGGCTTAAGATAAACTGGGCCATTGAGTTGATAATAATAATCTTATTGATTTGAATTGTGAAACCAAGATGGCAGTACTGACAAATAGATATCTCAAATATATATTTGTGTGTGTAGTCATGGGATTGTATGTGGGGGGGGGGGGTGAATGTCCAGCTCTCTCTCCAACCTCAATCCCGTGACTGAGGTGAGACCCTTGAGGCACCGATCCCCCAAATGCTCCCCGGGCACGACAGCACTGGCTGCCCTCTACTCTGAATGTGTGTTCACAGTGTGTTTGTGGTTGTTCACTTCCCACTGCTGTACGTGTGCATTTGGATGGGTTAAAAGCACAAATTCCAAGTATTCATTTCTTCTTTTCTTTCTGTTTTTCCAACTTTCTTTTTTCTTAGTCTCTTGCCCACCACAATCATAGCCATGCAGCCCTTCTTTGTTTATACACTTTATACACATCTCCAGACTGTGATCCTGACAGAGAGGAGCCCCTCCTCTACCTCACACTGAACCACTGGAGCTTACAGTGTACAACACATGGCCTCCTGCAGGAGGTAAAGTAGGTTAAGAACTACCACTCACCTCACAGTGGAAAACAATCTCCCTCAGGGCCATGGTATGAAAAACGTTTCTGATATTTGTATTCTCAGCACAAGCCATTCATCTCCATGCTACAGTGGCTATCGGTATTTCAGCGATTTCACTTGTTTGAGACTTTTGTCATTTCAGCAGTTTCAAAATATACCCACAATAGCATTAACTTAGATAAACGTAGATGTAAAATGTAATTGCTTTTGAAGGGGATTCGCCAGTAATGCATCTCAGAGGACCATTCGCAGTTTCACCAGTGGCACTAGTGCGCTCTGAGATAATATAAAATGAATGGCAATTAATAGGGATGTGCACTTCAGAGCAGAGGCCCATGACTGCACATGCCTGCATACTCTCTCAGGGACACTTAGCGTTCAGCACTAGGAAACACACTGCAGTGAGCTCTTAATGTAGTCTTTGAGCTTTTCATGTCTTATGTGCTGCGGTTTTTCAATCAGAGAGAATAAGGAGGGGGATGTAGAAGTAGATTACCACCGACAACTGTGACTGCAGAAAGAGAGAGAGGGACAAGAGAGAGCAAATCATTCTTTCGTCTGACCGGCATTTAGAATAACTGATGTGATGTGGGGATTTGAAAATGAAAGAAAGAAAATGTGACAGCACTCTTCACAGAGATAGGAATGGATTGAAATGGGAGAGGGGAAAAAACAGGAGAGAGGTTCGCATTAAAAAAAAAAATCAAAATACCTCTGCGCAACGAAGCCAGTTTGTCACTTAGTCACACTCGCTGCCCATGAGGTAGTGCTGAAAGAGATCTGGCCAGGCATTGCTTATGAGTACATAAACAATTGAAAACGTTATACACACTATCCTTGCATTTCATGGCAGAAAGCAGATGCATGCAAGTCTCACTGGTGTTACAATGTATTACAGCTATTTTAAATATGTTTTCCATCAAAACCCTTTCTGGCGTGCATTTGATGACGATTACACTTTCAGTGCGAATGTGGGTGTGTTGTTAAAAGATAATGTCACATTTCAGTGTTAAATTTTATGGCTGTAAGCCGTGAACATGAAACAGTCAGCAAGGCTCTATGTTGGGTCCCCTGCGTTTGCTGTGTACAGAATGTTGCATTTATCAACGTGGTTATTTCACAGACAGATGAGTCTTATGGTATCAGTTCACTGCTTGCTTTCTCCATTTTCCAAAGGAAAAATCATATTAGTTTTGTCACACTACTGCCATTTCACCCCTACTAGTCTCTTGTTGTACAATCTGGATTTTGCTTTGTCTTTGATTTAACCTGAAAGAGACAGCCCAGAGAAGCGTAACATTTCTCCTTTTTGTCTTCTTAAGGTTGTTTTCCTTGGAGAGGAACCATCCAACAGATTTTTACTAAACTCTGACAACTGCACCACACTACATGCTTTGAAAGATGGCTCAAACAGTGATTTTTGTGTATGGATAAAAGTCTTACATTCCTATATATCAACAGAGAAACTAGCAACAACAAGGTCATGGGTTTGATCCCCAAGGAATGCATGATGAACAGATGAAATGTATATCTTGAATACAGTGTTGTATACAGTTGTTCTGGATATAAATGTCTGTAAAAAAATGTAAGGGTGAAAGAATAAAGAAATGTTATTTATTTTACTGGCTTTTTTTGTATTTATTATACTCTTGTCTTCACCTAAAGTCATTGAATGACTTCAGAAGACTTGGATTGCAACACAACCTAATTTGTAATGCTTTTATATTGCTTGTTTATGGTCAGTATTTGTATAGTACATAATAATAATAGTGATGATAATAATAATAACAATAAATATATGTGACTGCTC
>JAUMHQ010000059.1:29005582-29017769 GCA_032361165.1 Enteromius paludinosus
GATACTCATGCTAAAATGTAAGAAGTAAAAGTAGAAAGTTGGCACAAAAAAAAAGTAGTGAAGTAAAGTATAGATACACGAAAATTCTACTTAAGTACAGTAACGAAGTATTTCTACTTCGTTACTTCCCATCTCTGGCTTTTGCATTAAATGCATTCAAATCAATTGTTAATTCATTACATATACATACATTATGGAATGGTAGGATATGGAAACTGACAGTGATTTTACATTCCATCAGTAAGACTGTGAAGGTTGAATTAACATACGTAACATAATGGAAGTAATACAAGAGTTAAAAAGAGTACTAACTCTTGGTGAGTGTTTCACTGGCATATACTGTACGTATTTGTGACACACAGTCGACTTTAGTAAACAACACAAAGCAACAAGAAGAGATGAGGTGTGTGCTTAACTGGTGATGCTGACAAGTTAACTTCATGGTGTGCAGGTGTGGCTGGTTAATAAACAGAAGAGAATGTATTCTGTGATTAAAAGAATTCAGAGACTGGTAGATCCATGAAACTGCCCAACTAACTGTAGAATTAAATACACATCTTGATTCTACTGTTTCCACCAAAACTATTCTTTGGGAGCTCCACACAGTCAGTATTCAAGGTTGGGTTGCCATTGCTAAGCATTTAGTCCCTCATGCCAACGCCAAATGTTGGTTTTAATGGTGCCAGCAGTGGAAATCATGTGAAGCATGTATTGTTATCTGACGGGTCCACTGTTTTTTTTTTTTCCCCACATCCATGGGAGTTACAATCTGGAGAAGCCCTAAACAGGCTTACCACCTGGACTGTTACATGCCCAAAGCAAAGCATGGGGGTGGATCAGTGATGGGTTGGGCTGCAATATCATCCCATTACCAACTGTGCTTGATGGGTCACATGCCAGTGACTACTGAACCATTCTGGAGGACCATGTGCACCTAATGGTTCAAACATTGTACCCTGACAGTGGTGCCATATCAAGTTGATAGTGCACCAATACACGCCGGTGAGTGGTTTGTTGAACATGAAAGTCAAGTTGAACCTCTCCATGGCCTGCGCAATCACCAAATTTAAAAATGACTGAGATATTTTGAAGGAACAAGTCAGGAAATGTTTTCCTCTACAAGCATCACGTAGTGACTTGGCTACTGTTCTGCGAGAGGAATGGCTCAAAATCCCTCTGGCCACTGTGCAGGGTTTGTATCTGTCATTACCAAGACAAATTGATGTTGTATTGGCTGCAAAAAGAGGCACTACACCATGCTAATAAAATACTGCGGTCTAAAACCAGGTGTTTCAGTCATGAATGCCATGAATGTTCAATGGACTGCAGGAAATTACTCATTCAGTCCCTATGAAAAAAAAAAAGAGATATTATTCAGCAGCGAAAATGTGCTTCATTTCCACAAAAGCCTTATAAGTAGAGCTGCAGTCGTATACACTGTGAACAGCTGTGAATAACAGGAATTATTTTTGTCTCTGTGATTAGTTACACAAGGACATGGGTAACACAACCCTTGAGATTTGTTTAAAAAAATGCATTATTTACCCTTTGCCCTAGAGACTTTGCTGACTTCTACTTTTGCAGAAGGGTGCCTAAACTCCCCAGAGTTCACTGCTGTTCCCTGCTCAGCCTCATAAAGTCCCTCAGCCAGTGTGATGGATGGAGCACTCACAGAGGACTGACCCTGGATCAGCGGCTCTCAGCTGCTGCAGAAATCCAACATGACCCTCGAGATACGAGAACACCGCTATTACACCCCAAAAACTTCTTTTGGACTCAATAATATAAACTTGACCATAACATTTTTGACCATGTTTGACCATGATTTATACAATGCTTCAAATCCAGACTTCCTGGGTTTAAAAGCTACAAATAATAGTTGTTGAATAATGTGAAGGCTTGCACCAAGAGGCCTACAGTCGACCTCTGTAAAGCATTACGTATTTATGTTCATTAAACGGGGGGGCAGGGAAGGACACCTCATCTGGAATGAGAGCAAACTATGTAACTATGTTCATCCCCCAACTCGATAGCACATAATGCATCTTCATCTAGATCAGATGTTAGGGTGTGGTAAAGGGGAGAAATGGAAAGAAATGGAGATCCAGATAGAGCGAGAGAGAGTCGATACTCACCAGGGGTAATTAATAATGTCATTGATCAGCGTGCACTGCTGTTCTGCTCAAGATGGTGTTTTAAAATGAATTTCTCTGTCATATTTAACCCTGCCTTTGTCAGCCACTGATTGAGAATTATATGAACCACTGAGGCAATGCCAAAACATATGGGCACAGCCCATACCCTGTCAATGCAGAGTTATGTTTACCTGATTTATGATTTTCTAATATTCTTCTCTATATAATGGGAAATTCAATCAAAGGCTGTTAGCACTTTGTACAATTGATTTTTGGTATTTGTGTGGCCTATTTTTTTTCTCCTTCAGTATGAAGTGAAATAATTAAATCAGCATTTCAAGTGCTGTGGAAGTGAAGAACTAAAAAAGTCATACAATAATTTTTAATTTAATTGAAACTGTAAAGATGTCCCTTTTCATTCTTTATCTATTGTAAAGTGCTATAAAAATAAAGGTGACTTTATTTGAACAGCACGACTGCAAATGTGAGAAGCAAGAAGCCAATATCGACTGATTTACTAATTAGACAATTATTTCCTCATGAAATGAAATACTGAAAATATCAGCAAACAGTGAAAGTCAAAACAAGATGATGTTGCTGCATGACTACTAGAAACACATGGTAGTGTGTTTTTGAACAAATCAGTTGAGTGAATGATTCAATGACTCACTTATTAACACATGTCTACATCTAGTGGTGGCAGAAAGGATGACTGAAAAATACCAATCCAGTCTGTGTGGAGATTTGCTGTATCAGTTGAGCTTCTGAGCAAGTTTACTATGGCGCAAATAGGTGTGTGTAATATAAAAATTAGCGTAAGTAATACATAAAAAAATATCCAACCACTAATACAGACAAGTGGACTGATACAAACAGGGACAATTCTTATTACTTATAGAAACCCGTCCAACTGGATGAGTCTATGGATGGTAATCCAAGTAGATTTGCCAAAAGCTAAATTTGATCACTTCCAGACAGAACTGGTGGCGGACTAATATTGGCCAGTTCAACCTTTCTCTTCTAGCAGTGGCCATATTTCTTCCTTTTTTTATGTCACGCAGTTAAGAACTGCCAGTGTGATCCATGGAGGTGGAGCTCTGGGCCTCAGCACTCTTGTCCATAATCTGTCCCTTCCCTCACTATCCCATTAATCACTTTATTTTGACAGACTGAACTAAAACCCTGTGATTTTACGAAGTGAGAGTGCAGGTATTTGTAAATGTGATGGAACAGTGACAGGCAACAGGCACATCTATTGTCTGCTCTGGATCAAGTAGGTCAGCACTTATTCCAGACAATGGTCAAAGTGCACCATTCCTGGTCTGATAGATTAGCAGTCATGGCACGAGAGACAGCGAGTTTAAGAGACTCTCTATTGACATGCTGCCCACATACAAATTCTTTGCTGCAGTAGCTATGTTAACAAACAGGAACATTCTGTTCATTAGTGTACTGTCTTTTTTATCTATTGTATTATTTCCCACTGTATGAGCAATAAACAATTACGGCACTGGCATCTAATTTAATTCATTAAAAATAAACCAGCACAACACAATTTGTGATCATTTTGTTTCATTTTATTTCAAAATGTGCTCTCATTGATTAATTTGTAAAATGCATAGGTACTCATTCCAGTGGTGTTACATGAATAATCTGCAATGGCTATAACTGGATTTGCAGAGATCCAAACCCAGACAGATACAGAGACAGATAGTTAATTAAATCCACCATTTATTTAATAAATAATTTATTTAATTAATATATAAGGTATTATTATTTTTTTTTTTTTTTGCAAAATTGGAATTTAATACTATGTTTAAATAAGCTAAACTACCCTACTTTACCCAAATATGAAAAGTATTCCATGTTTTACCCCAATACCTTACTCCCTCAAAGCATCCTAGGTGTATAACCTACTTCCTAATCCAGTCGGAGTAATATTATAACTGTCCTGACTCTTTCAAGTTTTTTAATGGCATGAGTGTGTGTTTTTCCTTAACAGTCCAAAAATAGTCAATAAAGCACATCCATCTATATTAAAATGCACATAACACGGCTCCAGGGGGTGGATAAAGTCTCCTGTAGCGAATCGATGCATTTTTTTGTAAGAAAAATATTTTATTTAAAACAAAATAATCTTTTTCTCACTTCCGCTAATTGTCATTCTGGTGGATGACATTAGGACGTAGGCGTCGATGATTAGTGAAGAACACAGAAGTGCAACAGAGGGAGAACAAAACAAAATGCCATTCACAATTTAGAAACACAAAATGAGAATTATAAATAAAAATGTCAGAGGACTAAGATATAAGCCAAGAGGAAACTTTGTTTCCTTTGCTCTTGTGAACAAATTGTCAGAAAGGCAGTCTCTCTTGAACACGCATACTGTACGTCAGATTCACTATACATAGGATCAATTTACTACAGCATCAATTCACTGTAGGAGACCTTTTTGACTGTTGGAGAAAACATGCCATTATAAAGCTTGAAAGAGACAGGACAACAATTACTTAATCAGGATTTCAACCGAAAGTCAAATAACACCTTGATTGAGGGAGAGTAAAATGTGGACTGATTTTCATTTTTTGGGTGAGCTAACCCTTTAGAACGTTTCACCTCTTTCAGGTCTTTATTTCTGTAAAATTCATTATGAAAAGCATGCTACAAACTAATAATTAAAAAAATGAGTAGAAGTTTAGTTACAGTAACAGCATGACTTCATATGTTCCCCATCTACAGCATTGACAGAAGACACATCAATTATCTCATTACATTTTCTCAAAGTAAGAAATGATGCTAAAAATCTTCAATAACATTGTTCCCACTGTGAACTTACTGTATATAAATGTGAGATTTATATAAATGTATGCATAATACAAATGTACATTAAAATGTTCAATTTTTAAGTGAATATTTGTATTTTTTTTCATGTAATGTGTTACTTTTTTTAACTTGATTTTATTTTTTGAAATGCATTTCAATGCTACAAAATCAAATGTTAAAAAGGCACATTTCGATAGTAACCCTCATTAAAAAAATAACAATGAAATGAATACAGCAGCTACACACACTGTTAAATATACAAATATTTTGTTGTGGCAAAGCATCTAACTCACCATTCGTTGCAACACATTGAAAATGTAGAACTTCCTAACAAGGCCTTATGTCAGCACCTTGCTGGTGGGCATATACTCACAGTTTGGGCAGCAGGGGATCAAATGAGATTGGCCACATTAAATGTTTAGTCAAGGTTTGGAGAATGATTTGAATGCCACAGTCTACATAAGTGATATACACAGCCTGACCTTGCTGGCAATCTTAAGATAGAATTCAAAATCTCTCTCTCTCTCTCTCTCTCTCTCTCTTTCGCTTCGAGTGTGTCTATGTGGGGAAAATATGATGAATTCGGTCCACAGTTTGATCCCAAGCTGCATCTGAGCTTAAGAGACTTGAGAGCATGCCTGAATCTCAAGATGGGAATGTGTTCAGACTCTACCATACAGCACAGTAACACACACTCCTCTCCACAGACACACACACATGCACATGACTCCATCTCCATCACCAATTCTTTCTCTCGACACAGCGCAACACATTTATTTCCCTTAACCAGCAAGATTTCTGTGCGCACAGACTCACACGGACATGGAGGAAGAAGCTGTTTTTCTTCATTCAGTAGGTGCTCTGAGCCCCGGTGTCCTCAGCCGGTGCTAGAAGCAACAATAAATACTGACTCCAGTTAAATAACCATGTGAAATAACAGTGCTCAAACAAGGCCTCGGAATGTTTCAAAAGCGCCCCCTCTTGCATCTGATGGCATCTTTATAAAGCGTGCGAATGTATGGTCGCGCAAAGCAGTTATGAATAATGCAGCGCGTGTGTGGTGATGGGCTGCAGAGATGAATGGTCTTGGGGGAACAGGGCTTAGACTGACTGCCTCTTACCACTTTATCCCCTTAATTACACCATGGGATCCGATATAGGGATCAATTAATTCAAGTGGCTCTGGATTTGACTGATTGGGGATTTCAGAGAGCCATAAAGCTGATAATATGAGCCCTCTCGATTCCCAGAAGGGATGTGGAAAGTGAACAGATGCGAGCAGAAGACACAAACACACATACTGTATGAACATACAGACGCACAAACAGAAACAAACAACATACTGAGCGGTGAACTGTGTGGGCTGTACATTCACATGATAACTCTTGATCTTAAGTAGACTCTCAAAATTGCTATCGGCAATAATGTGTCAAACATTAAAAACGCACAGTGCTGTATATCTAGGCAGTCATCATCACAAACAGAAGACCAAAGAACATTTACAGCAAACTGAATGTTGTCTATCATGATCTTTATATTAAAGCAGGATTTGATTACCGCTAGCAATAGTTAGTGCTCTTTCAGAGTTACTACCGTCAGGATTGTTCCCACATTATATTAGGTGGTCTTAACTACTTACATCAAATAAGAATGCACTTATTGCAATCATATTGTGTTGCAAAACACTTTTTTATTTTATTAGATGGCAAATTTGTGTCTACAAAGATGAACAAACTTAATTCCAGAATTTTACAGAAGGTGAATTAAATTCTGTAAAACTGGGCAGCCTAAATCACGTTTCTAACCTCGCTCTGATCCAGCCTTTACTCTCAGTTGCGTTTGTGTCTCTTGTTTACCCTCAAGGTCCCAGGGGAAGTTTGCCGTCTGCTCTCCAGACACACACACACTCACACACACTCACACTGCTTACAACTTAGATACAGGGAGATTTTATAAGGTTGCCATAGTAAATCACCCATGTGACACACACACACACACACGTACATACTGTACAAGACATATGCGCTGTGAACATATGTGAAAACATACACTTACGCCAAAGACAAAAGTGCTGCAGGGTATGACCGAGCATAAGTATATGCATAAACAAACATTTGCTTGGTTGACAAGATTTGGAGCTAGTCTTAAGAGTTTCAAATGATGTCGAATCTTCCTATGTTGTACTGATCCTACGTGATCCTGTTTACTATTGATCATTTTAAAATGTAGCCTTAACCCCCCTGAATGCATCATGTATCACTGCATCACCATTACTATTCACTCAGCATCAGTTTGAGCTTAAAGTTTGTGCCCTTATAAATGGATTTTTAGAGATGTGTCTTCTCTACAGTTTCAGAACTCATCATTAACTCAAACTGTGCTCAGATTTGCCAAGACACCAAGGTCTGCAATCAAATTTCCAAGATTTTCCTGTGAAATGAAACATTTCTCATTTAATTCAAATAATCTGAATCATTCTATCCACATTAATTTAATAGATTGTCTAATTCCTGTCTATTATTTTTGATCCCAACCGAGGAATTAACATCTGAGACAACTGATGAGCAACATACCAACTTACATACACTAAGTTTAATTATAATATATTAATTGTAAAAACATAAGTATGTATTATGCACTACTGGATTTTTTATTTATTTATTTTAGTTTTTTTTTTTTATTTTAAGCTGAAAATTCAGCTTTGCCAACTTGGAAATAAATTATATATATGCGCATATACAGTATTCTTTATTTATTTTTAATGACACATTTTTATACAGTAAGCTGATACTGTATACCTTAAACTATTCGGTATTGATCTTACTGATAGATTACTAACAGAATGACGGTTGTGCAAAGAAACATCCAAACTTTTAATGTACTTGTGACACTGTCGCTGAGCCAGATAAGATTCAGTTTGGTTATAGGGTGATCTACTATCCAGACACAATTACCTAACAGCATTAAATCTGACAAATACACACACACACACATACACACAAACATATACACAAGTGTCTAAATAAGCAAGGGTGTTGACAGCTCCCCCTGTTTTGCCCTGCGTTAGCATTACAGTGGAACCCAAATAAGGAAACAAACACACACATACACACACACAGGGGAATAACAAATATGCAATAAAATAAACAAGAGAAATGTGAGGTGATACAAGGCCTTGCAATGCTTCATAAATAGTACACCCTAGTTCTGGATAGAGATAGTAATACAAAACGGACATCTGCAGTGGCAGGAAGCAGAGTTGCATCACATCTTGGCACAGCAAACAGTAGAAGTCCTTATTAATTTTAATAGTAATATTATATTCTTTAACATTCAGATAAATCTAAATATGCTTTTATCTCATAATGTTGTACATAAGCCCTGAATAAATCTTGTGGTGAAAAAAGCCAGCGTTTCTGTTCCCAAGAGGGGAGAAAATAGGATTGGGATTCTCAAAGAGTTCAGGAGTTCATGTTATTCTATTATTAGGTCATTGCATGATGATTTACATAATCAGATTCATCTATTAGCACAAGCCCTTCAGCTATAAGTTACAGTCATGACTCTCTTTATGCAAGACACATTTGAATGTTTATCTTAGCTGTTTAATTTAAGTCACAAAACAATATGTGTGGTTCAGTTCCTCTAGAAGATGTAGAGTTAAAGGACTGGTTTACTCAAAAATGAATGTTTTGTTTGAGCTTCTCCATCTGTTTTTCATGTCGCATGTTGTATCCTGACTCTTAATGCTATTCAGTTACATGCTTTTCTTCTGAAACTGGATCTGTCAAACTGTCCTTGAAAAACACAGCTCTTTTTTTTCCATTCTGAAGTTTGTGGTAATTGCTTGTGACAGTAATGACAACACTGAAAATATATATATATATAAATATTTAGTGATAAAGTGTGAATTTCACACTTATTTCCAAGTCTCCACTGCTTGATTATTAGATATGAAAGGCTACATTAATAATGATTTAATGAGTTCCGCTGAGAAACAGGCCTGTAATTAAACTGAGCCGTAGATTTTGTGTTTTTATGCTTAGATTGTTTTATTTGGCTTAATAAACCTAAAGAATCAGCCAAGAAAACAATACTCTTGTACGGGTCAATATTGTTATTGTTAATAATACACAATTGCCAATTTCCAGTTTCTCATGTTTATGAAACTTAAAGTCATCTGATGAATTAAAAGAGTTCATCATTAAATTATTGGTAATTAAAGCTAGGATGTTAGCTCTAGAAGAGCTAAAAAATGTAATAGCTTTAAATGGGGCTAGAATTTCTGCAATTTTAACTGGTGTAAAGCTAACTGTAACTTCAAAATAACTGATACAAATGAAATATATGTTTCAAATAAACACTCTTTCTGTTCATCAAACATCAACACTGATGCCAAGGATAATAATAAAAAAGAAAATAATAGTAAATACAAAAAGTACACTTAAAAAAGGCAACATTTTACATTAAAGCTGTTAACAATATAACTGATGATCTTATATACATATAATATTACCATATTAGATACATGTCCACATGTATTATATTAGAAATCTTGGTGTGTACAGTACTTTTGGCATCAGAGGCAGGAAGACAAAGAGCAAGGGAGAGAGAAAAAGATATAGAGACAAGAGAAGTGTATATTGCTTTCCGTCAGCACTTCTATCTAACTTAAAGGTTTATTTGTCATCTGCATTGGCGTTTTGATGAGTCTGAAAGGTCAGCAGTCTATCATCTCCTGTTATATGCCCTCCTCCATATCGACACCACTGACCGTCCAGAGCCTCCGGGGTCCTACAGAATCTTCTTTATAAATCTGAAACGTGAGGTCAGACCTATTCAATAACTCCCTTCCTGTGTATTGAGTTGTGACACACTAGACATTATGAACAAAGTCATGTCATGAAGACATGAAATATAATGCGAGTGGTTTATATTTATTGGTAAGTCGTCTACTGTATGTTGACCCTTTTGCCAGACATCCATTCAGTGATAAGAAGATCTGCTGTTTCTAGCCTGTGCTAGAAAGTATTGTGAACGAACAATCAAACTATTCATCATTAACAGCATCCCAACTGACGCCTATCAAAAAAAAAAGCAAGAAAACAAAAAAAGACAACTGTAAAACAGTTCATCTAAAAGTATTTTAGTCATTCTTCTATCTTCTAAGATATAGATTGTTTCTTCATAACATATTTCAGAGCACATCTTCATCTGCTTTGAATGTTGGGAATGAGCTGATCAAACAACTGATGAAAACCCCAAAATAATTCAGAAGTAATAATCATAACTCGAGTGAAAGGAAAAAAGCAGTGTGTGATAAAGAAATCCAACAATACAGTCGGCACGAAAACAAAATTGGCAAGTCTTTTCTTTTTTTATGAAATACTGTAGTGTTCATTTTCTCTTTCGGTATAGTGTCCAATTTTAAGTCGGAAAAACATCACAATTTATATATTTTTCCTCCTTGATATCATATTCCATACCGTAGAGGGTTGATTATGGATGTGTTTCTTACATACATCTTTTCACTTTCACAAGACTTAACTGAATTGGAGTCATGTGCATTTTTGTGGTGTTTCTATTGGCTGTTTGGACTCACGTTCTGACGGCACCCATTCAACACTTGTAAGCCACACAATGCAAAATTTCTCAAATTTTTTTCTGATGAAGAAACAACTTACTCTCCTTTTTGACGGCCTGGACAATTAATTATGTTATGCTTAATTTTATACAATGCATATGTAACTTTAATATTAGGACTATTGCTTCATTCTTGCTGACAACTGCATAAATTCAGGAAGCTAGAAAATAACATATCAGCGATTTGCTGCTGCCTGCCATGAAGAGCAGCCAAACTGTGTTCATCGTTGCATTCACATGCCATCTCCCACCTCTTTTACAACCTCCTCCTCTTCCTGTATGACACCCAAGGTATACTCGCCCACACTGTAATGCTGTCATCGTCATCACTTTGGGGTGCAAAGAGCAGACCACTGCTTGATACCTATTTTCATTGTTCACTCTACAGTATGGCAGAGGAAAATTGACAACGTGCTTTTACTAAAATCTTAGACCGGACTAACACATACAGAATGAAGCTGCATAATTTCTATTTTATTAGTAGAATTAGTTGTTACTGAACAAATTCGAAAATGTAGTATTTAGGTAAGATTAACCCTAAAAATGAGTTATCAGAAAGTTTTTTTTTTTTTTCTGTTATAAAGTCCCATTAACTTAAAATACTAAATCTGACATTCTATTCAAAATTAAACATTTTGAATTTAGTTTACACGGTAAACTGTAAGGAAACTTCACTAAATTAGTCAAAGAAATCTGTGTGAGGGATAATACTAATCATAATCATCATAATAATTATTATTATAATTATTTCATTATTATGTTTAAATCCAAGGAAGCATATATTGCAATATGATATTCTATTTTATTCTGCTTTTAATATATTTTCTCCTCAAGGTTCTAACCTATAATTATACAATTGGGTATAAAATGTTCTCAAAGCACCCCAATGCATATGCACATGCAGACAAACACACACATACACACCATATCACCTTCACACATTCACCTTTCCAACTGTATTTCTGTGATTAGACTGAATACAAAATTATCATAATAACGATAATGAGAGTGTTGTTTAAACACTCTGGTGCTGGTATTCCCAATCCTTTCTCTTCTTAGTTCCGCCCCATTCTGTCTCTTTTCTCCTTTGACATTTATGTTTTCAATCAGCCATTCACTATAGAGGATTCTCCCCTCATTTTGTCTTTTGCTCTCACTCACTTTAAATACAGTCTTGTCAGCCATGATCTCTCAAAAGCCTTTAACACTTTATCAAAAGTACCCCATACTGCACCAGTACTGCAAAACCCCCTGGGGAACAACTACTGTCTTTTAACCTGATGTAAAATATGTATTTTAATCCTTTTTTTTTTTTTTTTTGTGGCCAATGGCAAGATTATGAAACAAAAACAAGGCATAAACTTAAATAAATAAATGAGTGAATAAATAATAATAATAATTTAAACAAGCAAATCAATAAATAATTGATGCATTTTAATAAATATAAAATAACATTTTGAAATATGAGGGGTGGGAAATTAAATAACAGTGATGCCAATACAAGTATAATCAACCTGATCTCACGGCAATTCGTACATATTTTACGAGGTGGCTAATTCGTACTAATTTGTACGACCTCACTCGTA
>JAUMHQ010000059.1:29042172-29062216 GCA_032361165.1 Enteromius paludinosus
TCACCTACATCTTGGATGCCCTGGGGGTAAGTAAATAAACATAAATTTTTCATTTTTGGGTGAACTATCCCTTTAAGTAGTGACTGTGATTGGGACCAGGTGTTACTAGTCAGGTGATTGCGATCTTGTGACTGATTCAGGAACAGTGGGTGGTGTGTCTTCATTTGTGACTGATCCAGGTGCAGGATTGACTGATGGTGCGTGTTCGGTTGTGACTGATTCAGGGACAAGAGTGACTGACGATGTAACAGGTATATGTGAACTCACAACACTTGAAGGATTTCAAAGACATACTGTAAAAGCAAACTACAATTACATGTTAGCTTCAGAAAATGTGTATTTATATCACATTTGCCTCTGTTAACACAATTGATTTGGTTTAGAGTAGGGTTTCAGTTTCAGTATGTGTCACATAAAAAAAAACAAAAAAAAAGTTTATCTCAATTCGTTTTCTTGAAATTCTGAGAAAAAAAGTTCGAATTTTAAGATATAAATTCAATATTTGTCTGTTTTTTACTTTCAAATATGAGTTTATCTCTCTTTGAATTTGTATTTTTTATTTAATTTTGCCACAGGAGAAAAAAACTAAAAAGTAATTGCAACTTTTTACTGTAGTAACATTTGAGATAAGGCTCAAAACAATCGACAGTTTACACATTTAACTTTATTAAAGTGCAATGTGATTATAATTAAAGCTTTTGATTGCATTTTATTGTACACTTTATTTGTAACGATAGGAAGTCATGGAGGCGTGCGAATTCAGTTGCGACATGCTTTATTGGTTGGTCGATGAGGAAGCAGACAGAGTCACTATACTGGCAAACGGGAGCAGCGTAGACAAAGGCAACGGGATTAATGTAGAGGTCGGTAACAGGTAATCCAATAAACAACGAATACGACAAACAAAAGTTAACTACAGGAATTGGGGAACAAGGCTATGACGCTACATCAAACAACAAACCGTGCAAACACAAAGACATCCGGGGCTTTTATGCACAGGGAAGTTATGCAACAAACAAGGTGGGTGGAGACAACAGTGTCACAATAAGAGTCCCAAACGGAGCACAGAAAGGCAGACATACAGTACACATAGTACGGACTGGAGTGCCCTCTGGCGGAGCCCGATGGCACTTCCAGCTGAAGTTTGTGACAATTATGTTGGTTCCTTGTTAAACTGTCTTGGAACTGTTCTGTTTTGTTCCAACTCAATATTTTCATTTTGAAAGAACATAAATGATATTACTTGTGTAACTAGGAAGTGGATTCCCCCTTCCCATTATGTTTTGCAAATGGTTGGATAAGGATCACATCTAGAAATAAAATGTTATTTTCTGCATTTTTTATTAAGATGATAAAATTGGAAGACTTTTAAATGTTTAATGTTCTTTCATGTTTGTATTTAAAATACCTTCTGTTATGTTAGTATTTTGGGGGGGATACCATTGTGGTAAAGTGTAGCGCATGTTCCTGCTAACATGAATTAAAGTTCTTTTAAAGGTGTGAGGGATCAGAGTGAATCAGATCATTGAAACATGAGGAGCCGAATTCCACAAGGAGACTTTGAGCTGACAGGAAGTCATAAATCTGGTATCTACCCTTTCGGATACCCTGTTGTAAGCAGACCCAACAGACATTGTCACACAACAGCTTGAACATTCATAAAAGAATGCATATTGAGAATCCCAACTCAGGAAGGAGATTGTCAATATTGTGCAAATAACCAAGATAATGGTCAAAGACACAGGACCTCATTATCATTATTATCATTACATGGGTAAAATAACTAAAGTTTTGTTGGACAGATCTCCATCCCCCTACAGCCTGAAATTCCTGAGGAGATCATTAACCCTGCCCTCCACAAAACTGACCCAAAACTAATTCGGGACTTGAATATTTTGATTACTACTGCATGGTTTGTAGTTAAATATCCATGTTTAGTATGGTTGTGCTTCATTTTTTTTTTAGCTTGAAATGTTTCTTTCCACCTATTCTTAGTCAAATGTATCATATTCACCTTATAGAAATCATGTCTATACTCTACAAGAGCGGGAAAAACTCAGACCATGTGACTGATAAGGTGACATCTAAGTTATGGTATGGGAGGAGAAATCTCACAATACCCTAAGCTAGAAGGACATCTATTGGGTAAAACACGATTTTGGGATGTGTCCATAGATGAGCTTAAAAGCTCCGGACACTATTCTTAGCCCTTCTCTTAGCTCTCTCTCCTTGCCTTAGTTCTTTGCTCTCAGTCTTAGTTCTTAGCTCTCAGCTAAAACTATGCTTTTTACCATCTTGTGCGCTCTTTAAAGAGACGTACCACATGCCAAGCATGCACGTCTGCTGCTGCATAGCCACGATGAGAAGAAAACCAGTCCAGTCTCGTTTCTTTACTTCTTTATTTATTTTCTTTCCGTGAGAGTTCGTGTTTTGCCTAAGTTAAGTTTTGCCTGCCGTGCCTCCGACGGCACCACCTCAAACTTCAAATGGACCACGACTCGCTCCTCCTTTCAGCCACCCCCCAATCATCAGCCTCCCAGGACGTCCACGACGACTGACTTCCAGCCAATCAGCAACCTCGGGAAAGCCCTTTCTGCTGCGAGAAGGAATCCCGAAGCACAGAAGCAACACAAGTACAAACCTACATATTCAAGCTGAACTGGTGAAATTGATATAAATGTTAACCTCATTGACGAACTCAATGCAACAGTTAGTATTTTGATTGATGGTTGTTTCATGTCGATGCAATAGCAGCTATTGCTGTAGAATTGGGATTTCACATTTTCATTCTCTTAAACTCACTCTTTCCTCACTTTCTCTCTTCCTGAAACTCATGTGGATGCGTATGTTTATGTGTTAGTTTAGTTAATGTGTCTTAGGTTTATCCAATAAAGCCATATTTATAATTGAAAAGAGAAGAATCTTGTGCTTTGTGCTTACAAATTAATGTCTTAAACTGCTGCCGATCTTGCTACTGTGCTTATTAATAGTGTTTACACTATAATCTGGATTTTAATATCCAGCGCAAAGTTGATGTTATACGGCTCATTCACTGAATCGCAGACCGACTCAGTGATCCGCTGTGAAACAGTGATTCTGTGCAAATTTCCTATAGAATCTTAAATGATTCTGATTTGATTTATTTGTATTTGAGCTAATTTGCTTACAAAGGCAGGTTATGCAATTTCTGAAAGCCAGAATTTATATTTATAAAAAATAGCGATGCCAACTTACATGGAATGCGAGCGACGAGACAAATCTCTGACAAAAAACTGCTGCCGCATTCTATTTACAATGCGCTTTTCACGAATTTCAAATGATTTTCAACAGTCGCTTTATCACGTCAAGTGTAACTCACCTAACAAGAAGAACCAAAACAACCGCAGGCCTCCCGCTCTTTGAGTTCTCTCCAGTGCTGGAAAGCTTATACGATATTTACACGGGTCATACTTCTTGCCTTATCATTCCGCAAACATTTTATTCTTTTGCTTTTCATCATTCTGTCACTCTGCTTGGCTGTACACCGACGCTGTTTCCTCCACCAATAGACATGCCCATTACTGCTGATTGCTACAAGTTTGTTTTGCTAAACAGCCCGAATATTTTAGTATAGTATACCCTGCTCTTAATAGTAATGATAATAATAATAATAATAATAATAATAATAATAATAATAATAATAATAATAATAATAATAATTATCAAATTATCAAAACCATTGTATGTTTTTTTTGGTAGAAGGATGTCTTCCTATTCATTTATTTTCTGTTTAAATGTTTCAGTTTGCGTTCAACAAGCATAAAATGTATCAGTTTCGTTAAAACTATATTTGATCAAATTGAGTTGACCCAACTCAATTAAATTAAGTTGCATTTATATTATTTTTATTATTATTATTATTATTATTATTATTATTATTATTATTATTATTATTATTATTATTTTATTTATTTATTTATTTATTTATTTTATGAGTTGGGGCTACACATATTTATTGGATGGAAATCCTGCCCTCAATTAAATTGAGTTCATCCAATGAATATATATATATTTTTTTTTTGTGTACATATCTGCCATTTATATAGTTATTATTCATTTTAATTAAGCATCAAGTCAGTAACATAATAGTAACAATGTTGATGATGATAGTAATTCTTATTATAAATTTTAAGTGTTAAGTCAGTAACATCTTATGGGTTAAATATAGATTAAATATGGATTGTTCATTATTAAAATATGCATAAATGTATTGGCTTTCTATACAAATCTTTACTGAAATTAAAACTTTGGGTCCCACTTTATATTATGTATCCCTCATATCTGTGTAATTACATAAAAACTAGATCTGTATCTAGTATGTAACCACAGTGTAAGTTCACATTGCTACAGCCATGTCACCCTGCTGCCCAAGCCTGGTTGCCCACTGAAGCTAAGCAGGGCTGAACCTGATCAGTACCTGGATGGGAGAACTCCTGGGAAAACTAGGTTGCTGTTGGTAGAGGTGTTAGTTAGGCCAGCAGGAGGTGCTCACCCTGTGGTCTGTGTGGGTCCTAATTCCCCAGTGTAGTGATGGGGACACTATACTGTCAAAAGAGCACCGTCTTTTGGATGAGGCGTTAAACCGAGGTCTTGACTCTCTGTGGTCATTAAAAATCATTTTAAATAGTAGGTGTATAACCCCGGTGTCCTGGCCAAATTCCCACTGGCCCTTGTCTATCATGGCCTTCCAATAATCCCCATCCATTGATTGGCTGCATCTTTCCTTTCCACCTGAAGTTGTCCTGTGGCTGCCTTCGCATCATTCAGGTGGATGCTGCTCACTAGTGGTGGTTGAGGAGAGACCCCCCCTACATGATTGTAAAGCGCCTTGGGTGTATGGCTATACATGATAAAGCGCTATATAAATGCATCAATACATACACATCTAGTTACTATGGAAGTACACAGGTGTTAGGGACACTTAATATAAAGTGGGACCAAAATGTTAAGGTTTTACTGTAGTCGTTATACATTTTAGTCATAAAGATGTTTTTTAAAAGAACAACATACAGTGAAAAAAAAAAATTATAAAAAACAGAGAAAGAAACACCCCACATCTTACACTCACTCCATTGCTTCAGCTTGTGTCAAACATAAAAAAAAAAACCTCCAATATTATTAAACCGATAACCCCTAAGCTGACTGATTCATCAGTTCAGCTTCCATTAAAAGGATTTGAAATCCCACTCTTTAATTTCCTCTCATCATGCAAACAAAATAGCAGTTTGAGGCTCATTACACTCTATCGTGATTCAATGATTCAAAATCCACACGCACACACACATACACTGACATACATGAATCTGAATTAGGGCCAAGAGCAATTTTGACATAAGAATGGACAACTCCGTTATATCCACACATACTAGCTCCATAGAATCAGATGTGTGTAGTCCTCGGAGAACGCTCCGATCAATTAGCAGTGAAAACAAATGCATCCAGTGTCTGGCATGGCTGTAGGGAGAATCACAGTTGGAGGAAAGGATATTATCCTCAAGTAAATCCAATACTTTTCATCACGTCTTCATTTAATGGGCTGGAATCGTTCGGATAGAGGCTAATGGAATGGAAAGGAAGCGAATGAGGGGAGAGGGAACGAGGTGGGGGTGTAGAGGATGGTACTTTCCGGTAATGCAGGCACTCTTGGCTCCAAAGGTACAGCCCGCGCTCTATAAGGGGAAATATGAGAAGGTGTTATTGCTATGCTAGTGCTGACAATTGCTGTAAGTCAACTAAATGGTCAATTAAAGCAAAGTCGTATATGCACACTCAGTTGATTTAAGCTGATTAAGGAACCACGTGTGCTTTTTATTATCAGCCCCGCTCCATACATCTTCTCTACATTCTGCATCCTCTACAATACCTGTGTAAACATGGTTCCATAAATTTCATAACTTTTACTACATCCATGATAACCATAAAGAAAAGAAAGAGATAGCATTGCAAAGATAAAAGATGCTCTTGTTGGACTGTGTTTCAAAACCCTGCTAATTTATAGAAGCTGACTGTGTTTGGCTCGCTAGGACTCCTCTGGACGGTCAGTAAATCTATGCTGTGCTCATTCAGAAATAAATAAAGAAGAAGGGAAAAATGCTCTCATGCACACCGTTTAATTAAGGGCTTCTGGGAATTATAATCAACGCTATGAGATACAGCATGGTGATGAAGCATAAATCCATAGAGCCAGCAGCTGACGGGCCCCGGTCTAATGTGTTGGCAATATTGCTCATCCAGCAAACAACTGCAGTGCGTGGAATGTGTTTGTGTTGCAGTGGGTGAGTGTGTTTGGACTGCAGAGAAGCTTGTGTGTTTTTTTTTTTTTTTTTTTTTTTTTTTTTGTTATTAATTATAAAATCATGCATTGCATGCATCGCATACGTAGACCCAGAGAACCATAGGTTGTTTTGCATTTGTATGCTTTCATGAAGTGCTGAAGTGACGGAGTGATTTTTGTAGGCCAACCTGGATGTTAGCACCACCTTGATTCTTTTGACCTAGAGAGAAAGAGAGAGAGAGAGAGAAAAAAAGGTTTCTCCAATTTTTTTTTTTTTTTTTTTACTAAGTACTCATGTAACAGGAATTATAACCAAATTTTGTACAGTAACATGTTACCATAACATTTTGTACATGGTAACTCCTCAGGAACTGTCCACTTAATAACATTCTGGACATTGACCACAATTGTTTCCTATTACAAAAATACTGCAGCACTGCATGGGTTTTCAAGCTGGTCAAGCTGCCATTATTGGTAGGGTCTCCATTGCTATTGATATCTTATGACCGCATCCAGTGTCAAGTGACATCAACCACACTAGTGTCTTATGAAAACATACACTGCCTCGGCCTAAAGTGCAAGGGTTTGACAAAATCTGTTGTGACACAAATGTCACACCATGTAACATGAGGTAATGTTACACCATATTTTGCAGGGACAGATTTTTTTTTTGGCAAACATTTCTCCTATTAATCTATGTAAAGGTTTTATGGCTGTTACTTTATATTCTGTCATTTAGGACAAACTTATTTTATTAATATGTAGATGGTTGTGTGTGTGCGTGTGTTTCTTAACAGCAAAGTTAAGCAGCTCTGTCAAAGCACTAGAGTGAGTCATTCTGGATTTGCTGATGTTGCTGCTAGCATCTATAAAAACAAGCTTTGCTCAACACAGACTTGAGTAAGCACTACATTACTTTGCCAGTAAAGCCTTCAGAATGTGGAACAAGAGCCCAATTAGCAAATTGTAGTCACTAAGCGTATGCATACAGCCTTACATGTTCTCTAATAAACTGACTAGTAATATTTGTAGTGGAAGCAAGCTAAAACATCAGCAAGAAGCCGAAATTGACTATTTAAACTGGAGACCGAAGCCATTAGGCTGCATTATTTACCTCTGTCGGGCTGTATGGCTGCCAGATCATCACTATGGAGCAAAATACCTTGATTATCTATTAATTACTTTGTGTATTATGCATTATGTTAGGCTAATATGCAAACATAACTTGGCAAATAAGATCCATTATGTTCCCATATTCATTATAAAAGGAGTCTCATTTTATGTAAAGGAATTAAAAGTAGCATTCCGAATTATTGGATACTAATGCACACAGTAAGCCACTAAATATTGCTGCTCAAGCAATAAAATAATAATAACAATAAAAGTTTTTATAGTAAATAAGACAACTAGATAACATTATCAATGTAATCATTTATGCATACATTTTTTACCATAAATAAACTGTATAGCAGGATTCCTCAAATCTTGCCCTGGAGGTCCACTGCAGAGTTTAGCTGCAACCCTAATAAACCTTATGTACGTGTGATTTTGTAATGAGCATAAAGACATTGATTAGCGTGCTCAGGTGTGAATGATTAGGCATTTCTTTGGAGAGCCACACAGCCCTCCATGTGCTTGCCAGAGGTAGCCTGACTGCCATTAGGTACCGACATGAGATCCTCAGACCCCTTGTGAGGCCATATGCTGGTGCGGTTGTCCTTGAGTTCCTTCTAATGCAAGACAACGCTAGACCTCGTGTGGATGGAGTGTGTCAGCAGTTCCTGCAAGATGAAGTCAATGATTATATGGACTGGCCCGCCCGTTCCCCAAACCTGAATCCAATTGAGCACATCTAGTCTAGATCTTGTCTCACTCCATCCACCAACACCACGTTGCACCACAGACTGTCCAGGAGTTGGCGGATGCTTTAGTCCAGGTCTGGGAGGAGATCCCTCAGGAGACCACCTCATCAGGAGCAGGGGCGGACTTACCCCAAAGAGAAGGGGCCCCCAAAATGCTTTTCACGAGATGCGCATTAAGCACGGACACGCAAATGGTTACGGTGTTTGTTACCACGACCATTTGCGTGTCGGAGTTGAGCGTGCTTTGTGTGTATCCTGCTTGTTGCAAACTAAAATATTATGCGTGTGAAGCTGACTGTAGCACGAGGTGTCTTTCTGCAGCGCAGCTCTCTCTGCTTCTGTTCAGCCAAAAACTGTTGCTTACATTAGGTGCGTTTTCGTTTTAAAAAGCATAACTTTATGTGCATATCCTGGCGTTTTCAACCCTCAAAACGGACACTTTTGAAAACGCTGCAGACCCTGTTTTAGTTTGAAAACTCCGGGGAAGGTTTAACGCCAGTGTAAACAATGATCGTTTTTGCTGCTTTAGGGAGCGTCTGCAAATTTACATCTCAGTACTAAACAGAGTACAAATTTCTACTAATTGCGCCTATTTTGACATGCCATCACCGCTGTTGTCGTTATCTTATGTGTAGCCTGTTTGAGTTTATCAGACGACGACTCGATCACTGTTCTGTCACTATTTTATATCCATCCCGTTTTATGTTAACAGAAACACAAATATAAATCAATAAAAACATTTACTGGGAATTTAGCTGCATCAGAATACAGTCTGTGGACACATTAGGCTATGTGTAACCTAAACAGGTTTGTGTCAATAAATATAATAAGTAATATAATAATGTAAATAACTGTAAATCAATTGCTATGTTGTCTACAACATGAAATAATAAAAGTGTCTGCTAAATGAATAAATGTAAATGCTAATTAAAAAATTATAATACGTACTGTATAGGAAAACTGTAGAAACACTGGATATAACTATGGGACACCAATGTGCAGCAGCAACTTTGACATCAAAAAAGGAACCTCAAGGTTGATTGAAGTAAATGTGTGCTAATGTAGGGCCCCATTCCTATATTTGCCTGATGCCCCAAATTCACTAAATCCGCCCCTGATCAGGAGCATGCCCAGGCATTGTAGGAAGGTCATACAAGCACGTGGAGGCCACACACACTACTGAGCCTCATTTTGAGTTGTTTTAAGGACATTACATCAAATTTCGTCACCCTGTGGTGTGTTTTTCCACTTCAATTTTGACCTCTGTGGGTTAATAAATGTGATTTCCATTGATATTTTTTGTGTGATTTTGTTGTCAACTACGATCAACGTTCAGCACATTCAACTACGTAAAGAACAAAGTATTTAAAAAGAATATTTAATTCATTCAGATATAGGATGTGTTATTTTAGTGTGCCTTTATTTTTTTGGAGCAGTGTATATTATTTTCCATTTGTATGGAATTATATATGGAAAGTAGGCTATACTATAAGCAAGCCATTTGTAAGGTTGTTGTTAAAATTATAATACTGTTATTTAAAAGCTGGTCTAAAAGTGAGATCTTAAAGCTACTAAATTAATAAATATAATTATAAATAATTTTTATTTTATTTTCAAATAGATAGAAATGCTTGTTTTTCTAGCCCATTTCAATGCATACCCATGAGAATACCCATGACTTACCCATGAGGATAACGTGAAACTACATCAATGATTTTGATTTCAGTTTATTTACTGTGATTAAAAAGCAGTCAAGTTTGGATTTAAATGAATTAATGCAATGTCAATCTCAAAAATAACACCACTACTTTTATCTCCTTTCTTTTATGGTTTCCTTTCTTTTTTCTTTTTTGGCTGCATTTTCTTAAAACAACAGCACAATTTGTTCATCACTTTTGGCAGGCTTTCAAAATGGTAATTCCCTTGAACTGCATTTTGCAACAGAAATGACATCTACACTGCAGTGCCACGGTCAACAATATCTATGTAGCAGTAGTTTGCCTGGGCTGAGAAACTGCTTAGAAGCATGGCTGATTCACACCAATTATACTTCAAAGCCATGCTGATTCCCAGCCTCTCTTTGTTGGATGCTGCCTGTGTTTCTCAGGCTAGTAGAGCAGACTGAATCTTTCCTGTCGAGTCTCTGTTGGACACCAAATCCAGGAATATAGCAGAGTGCCTTAAACTTCCAGCCAAGCATTTCAAAATACAGAAATCAAAAACCAAACTGCCCCTCGTGTTGGTTCTAAAGAGATCTTGACCAGAATAGTGTGATTTGGACTGGAGGAGTCCAACAAGCCCTTTACATTTTACAGTGAAGTTTAGAAAGAATGCCTTTACAAACGACCATGCTTGTCGGCTACTTTAAATCTATTATCAGCTCAGGCGTTACAAAGATGAAGGAAATTCAAATGCATATTCAGTATGCACTAAAAATGTGCTTTCTGCAAGAATGGATGTGGGGATTATGATGATGAATTAGAAATTTCGCAAAGATTAATCTAAAGACACTGTATTATAAATCGAGATTGCAAGGCTATAGCTGCTCTGCAAAACAGCCAGACATAGTTTCACATTATCAGCATATTTAGGAACAGGATGTTCTCCGTAGGACTGCTGAAAAAAGGGTAACAACTGGACCTTTTGTCCCTGGCCCAGGTTTTAATGACTTGTGTAAAACAAAACCTCAACATACTTGACTTGGTGAAATAGTCTTTGAATGGAGGGAAAGTAATATTTGTGGTTTTATTAAAAGTATACTGATTTGTTATTTAAAGATGAAAGCATGGGTTTGGAACAATATAATGGTGAGTATATAATGATTGTTTGTTGTTGAATAATTTGGTTCTCTTGCAGCCCTATTTTATGAGAAAATGTAACTATTTTATAAGGTGGCAGTTTCATATGATTTTAAGCAATGTCATATTTAGAAACATAAATACGCATTAAGGCCCAGCCCAAAACCTAACTATCAATGGGAGTAAGCAGGTTACACAAAAACAGAAATGAGATTCATAGACCTATGAATTAGCGAACAATTTGTCAAAACCTAAAAAAAACCAACAAACTGCCGTGAGAGTTTGTTGGTCAACTGTTTATCTTGTTTCTCTTGTCTGTGGACGAGCTTTGATCATTTTGGTGAATTTCTCGTCTTGGTTCTTGATTGGTTTTATTCACATTATGTCAAGTCTACTGTTTTCTTTCAGTAGGTCCTGGGATATTTCACAAAATAAAAATACAACAATACGTGCCTATATCAGCGTATAAAAACGTACCAGGGTTCATGTATTGAACCTGTGTTTTAGCACCACTCAGTGGACATTTCTCTTTGAAACTTTGGCAAAATGTGCAGTAAGGTACGTAAAAACAGTGTGCTGCACAAAAAGTGCACAGAGGTACATATTTTTTAAGACCTGGTTGGTTTGTTTGCTAGCATTATTTTTAGCATATGATCATAAAACCCATTGCACTCTGTCAATAATGATGGAGCTTGCAACTGTAGTTGCTTTTGGGAAACACCCTGGTTCAGGTATTAATCTCATAGACAACAATGCTTTTCCACTTCACACCTCAGAGTAAGTATGTATCCTTTGTGATTTCCTGTTATGCACAACTGCACACTTATGGTCTCTGAAAGGCTTGAACTCGTCTATCTATATTTATGCCTCCCCTCTCATCTGAGTCCAATTTACAGATGTGAGAGCCCAGTGGTTTTTATATGCACAGGATGGGGAAAAAATATTTGTCAAAGTGAATGTCATCTAATTTAGCCTCACCTAAGCTGGTGCACTGATAGGATCTGGCCGACTGGTTTGAGCTTGGGTTTGCCGTCCAGATATATTGTTTGGTGAGTAGCCTTTTTAAGATCTCAATCTAGTGAGAGCCTTACCCCCCTCCACTCCCCACCTCCACCCCTACCCCTACATTTATTACATGCAGACCGTTTGACTAATGCACTTCAGCCCTGGCTAGCAGCCACATGCCAATTTATAACACGATGGCTCAACCTCCTCCATGCATACCAAGCAATGTCGATTAGTTGTATTGGCATATGAGCACGGTCCCCTCCCATTTCTCCGTCTGTTTCTCACCAATAAGGGAAGCAAATGCAGCTTAAAGAGCCATGCTGAACGTGGAGGTTATGAGTCATGCATATGTAAGCATCAAATAAAAATAATATTATGTACGAAGCAATGAGGGGCAAAAAAAGCATGTAATGCAACATTAAGTGTGTGCGTTTGAGTAAGAGAAGAAACACTTATTAAAGTGCTGTGCTTGAAGCTAAAGAAGGGTGATGTTGAAGACTGGGTCACCTGGTGATAATACTGAATTCATCAATACAATGACTTGAGGGTGTGAAGAGCTGAGTGAGTGCCACCCACAGATTGCCTGCACACATGTGCAACATCATGAGGAGATCATGACATTAACGATTTTCAGAAGAGACGTAATCATCCTGTTTTTGCATAACGAGTTCAACTTTTCACTTTTGTTTATAAAAAGAAATTTGAGAGAAAAAGAGCAGCAAAGACAGAAGGAAAGAAAAACTAGCGTGAAAAACATTTTCTCCAGTTGTGGAAATGTCACCAGTAAGCGTTACTGCATTTTTATGGTAATGTGACTTAATGAAAGCCCATCACCTATTTTTACATTGTCTATTTCTGCCGGCGTGAAAATGTCAGCATTTTTTCCCATCCACAACGTGCCATGGCTTGGCTCCCGATCAGCTCCTGCACTAGAACAGATGCATTTAAATATCAGTCTATTAGTTAAATGGATCGTCCTCACATGCAGCTGTCAGTTGTGTGAGGCATCTGGGCCAGGCTCTTAACATTGTGCCAAACTTTCCCCTCTCTCTCCCTCTTTCTCTATCTCATGTGAAAAAAACAAAACAAAAAAAAAACAAAAAAAAAAACATTATGTTCGTCAATGCAAGAATGATATCATAAAACAATACATGGCTAGACACTCCACTGAACATGTTACTTGTTGTGACTTGTTGTTGATGTGTGTCATGGCATGAGGTTGACTTGTGAAATGAGAAAGTGGGATGATTTTTTATTGAATATAAATTCATATTTTTCTTCCAGCTGATGTTTGCACAGTTTTCCACATCAAAAGCTTATAAAAACATAATAAAACAATATAAAATAAATATATGAAAATGGAATATATTGGATTTCTTTTCATTTATTTTTTGTAAAACTATTTATTGTAATCAATTTTAAAATCTTAATTATAACAAAATCTACTTAATTTTTTTTTTTTTTAATTAGGCCATAGTCATACTGATTTTCTCTCAGTCTGCACAGCTTTAAAATGCTAATTATTATGATTCGGTAACTTTTAGGGAACACTTATTCACTGTTAACTAGTTTGCTGCATGTTAATAGTTAGTAAAGTAGTTGCTAAGTTTAAGTATCGGGAAGGATAAGGTATGCATATGTCCTTAATTACTACTAATAAATAGCTAACATTCTAGTAATATGCAGACCTTAAATAAAGTGTAACCAAGATATTTATTTTATTTTTAGTATAATTAAATAAAACATTCAAAAGTAAAGTACTGTACACTGCAAAATAAAATATTTATGTATATATATATATATATAGTATAAGTAGTGCAACTGTAAACTATAGAATTTGCTCTCTCTTCTGCTCAGAACATGTGGGAGAAAGTGTATGTTTATATATTATTGTTTTTGTTTTTTTTTGTAGTTTTCCTTTCAGTAGTGTTTGATAAAGAGAAGTTCAAAAGGACAGAATTTATACGTAAAATGTATTTACTTAAAACTGACCTCAGTCTGTATGTTATTTATTTATGTTTGCTTACCGAAGAAAATCTAAATTAGTGATGTAAACTATTTGCTAGTGTATCTTTTTAGAGAAAGTGTGTCGTGTATTCTATTAGTATCTTGTAATTAATTTGTCAGGCTTTTCAATAATAAGTGGAGGGAAATGATTGCTCCAAATAGATCATTAATATGGCTATAACCAATTTCCCACTTCAACATTCAACTGGAGCGTTTTATTTGTAGTGATTACAAAAAATGATTATGCGTAAATGTACTGAAGTACATAATCCTGTCTCATATTTTTCTCTCAGAATGCTAACAAAACAGCTCTTGAGGCACAAAAAGCCCACTGACGACCACACATCATTCTCCATCCAAGTAAGTTCAGAGTCTGTAGTGACCATAATCGCAGTGAATACGACCCATGTAGTTAACAAGTTTAATCCTATAGGAGAAAAATAGCATAATTAACAATCATGTTTCCTGGTAGTAGACATGATTGCCATGGTGGCCTCCTACTGTACACTCGAACCATGAATAGACAGTTAGAAGGGCTAGTTGGATGAAGATGAAGTAGAAAAGGTCAAAAGTACAAATATAGCAAGTAGTGTACTCAAGGTGGGGGATAGTTTTCGTGGAGGGATAGTTGTCAGTCACTGAGGCTGATATGAAGCTTTGTTAAGTGTGAGTGATATGAGAAAAAAAAAAAAAAGAACAAATTTGATTTTGTTGAAGTGTCACTAAAGAAAATCTGTCAATGCTGTCACTTTTCCTTCACCAATGCCTTGTCACTCAAAGCTGAAGACTTGATGTAATTGGTCATGTTTTGTCAGAATGGAAGATTTGCCGGAATGGATGCCAGACAACAAATAAAAAAATAAAACAGTGCAGTTATGTCCTATTCAGAGTGATATCACCACCACCGGTTGGATCAATGCAGAGTTTTTGGATTTCTTTTGCTCTGGTATTTGTTGAAGTAAAGTAAACACAAACCCAAATCTGTATCTCTGAGTGTTGATGAAAACTTTATTCATAAAGAACTGTTTTATTGTGAAAGCGTGTCATTATTATTAAGAATAAATAAATAAATACAATGTTATTATAACTAACTGAAAATAATTCTATAACATATAAGCACTATTTATAATAATATATTATACAGTACATACACTGCTGTCCAAATGTTTGGAGTCAGTAATATTTACTGTATTTTGTTTTCTTTTTTAAATAAAGCAATCAGTATGTTTGCTTTTAATCAAAGGAGAAAGAAAAGAAAAGAAATAAATAAAAGCAGCACATCTGTTTTGAACTGTATTAAGTCATGTTGCTTGAGCACCAAATCAACATATTAAAAGTATTTCCAAAGAATCAAGTAAAAACTGAAGTAAAGACTACTGAAATGCCATCACAGTAATAAAATACATCTATTAAAACTGTGAACACAAATTATTATATTGCAATAGTAGATTTGTTCATCAAATTGTAAGCATAGCTCTTGAAATATTGTGCTACGGCAGGGTACATGGTACAGATCTACAAAAACGTAATGTGGTGTTTGAGTTGACTGCAGCCACCCCCACTTGTTCAGCTTTGGCTGTGAATGCAAGTAGAACAAATTGTGAGAATAATAGATCTATACCCCGAGGAAGACTGTCTAAAGCATGCATGCATTTTCATCCATACATATTTTGCTTAATTATTTTACAAAATGTAATCATAATGCACATGAACACCAAAGCAACATTTCTGAAAATTATTTAAAAAATAAATAAAATCAAATAAATCTTGCTCTGCAGATCAAACTTCAGTCTCTCTCTTGTTCTGCTCATATTAGCAATATTATTTCCATGACAATGTCATGGCCAGTTAATAAGGAAGGGATGGTTGCATCATAAAAGTGTAATCATATGTCAGCTTGTTACCCATGAATATTAATAATCAAATTAGATGAAGGCTTAACAGTCCGGCTATCCTTGATTTCAGTGCCACAACTTGTCAAATATGTTTTCCGCCTCCATGATGATATCACATACATGAACACATCTGTTACCAAAGCATGGCGAACAAAACACATTTCTGAATAATGAGGATTTAATAGAGATCTCTCACATGCAACTCAAACAAAAAGAGAGAAAATCATGATTGGATCATTTGTTGTTGAGACTAAGTGGCAGAAAATGTTTCAAGCACAGCAGTGGTTGAATTACAATCCAGCACTACAGGTTAGTCATATATTCCAGTGTGATTAATGTACTTTCGTGTCTCAATTCTTTTGCGCCACAGGCAATTCCTGAGGTTCGCGTTGAAAGGTCGAGCATATCAGTACAAATTCCTATCCGTCGGGCTCTCCCTCTTGCCCCACCTATCTACGAAGGTAACGGAGGCTGCCATAGCTCCAATGAGAGAACAGGGTATTCCCATTCTCAACTACCTAGACGACTGGCTCATTCTAACTCTGTCTCGGGTTCAGTTGTGCGAACACAGGGATTTGGTGTTACAACACCTCAGCCTGTTGGGTCTTCAGGTCAACTGGGAGAAGAGCAAACTGTCAAACACAGAGTATCTTTTTTCTCTGTATGGAGTTGGATTCGGTCGAACAAACAGCATGCCTCACACAGGAACGTGCTCTGTTGGTGTTGAACTGCTTGAATATGTTAAATGGCAGGACGGTGGTCCCACTGAAATATTTTTAGAGGCTCCTGGGGCATATGGCAACAGCAGAGGCAGCCACACTGTTGGAGCTGCTTCATATGATGACTGCTTCATCACTGGCTTTACAGCCGAGTCCCAAGGTGGGAATGGCAATGCGGCACTCTTCGATCCAAGTGACACCGACATTGCCACCAAACCTTTAACCCGTGGTCATACCTCTCATTTCTCCGGGCAGGAGTGCCCCTAGAGGTCACAGGCATGCTGTGGTGTTCACGGATGCCCCCACCACCAGCTGGGGGGCCACGCACAATGGGCATGAAGTATCTGCAGTGGCACATCAACTGCCTAGAGTTGCTGGCAGTATGGCTTGCTCTGGGCCGTCTCAAAGGACATCTTCGGGGCAAGAACGTGCTGGTCCGTACAGACAACACGGTGACCGTTGTGTACATCAACTGACAAGGTGGTCTGCGCTCCCGTCGCATGTCACAACTCGCCCGCCAACTCCTCTTCTTAAGTCAGAAGCATCTGAGGTTGCTTTGGGCCATTCACATTCCAGGATTGTGCAGCCAGTCAGCCAACAAGTTGTCGTGAGCTGCTCTTCCCAGAGAATTGAAACTCCATCTCCAGATGGTTCCGCTGATTTGGGAGTGTTTTGGAGCTGTTTAGGTAGACTTGCTTGCCTCTCCAGAGACCTCTCATTGCCAGTTGTTTTACTCCCTGACCTGTCACACATACTGGCTGCAGGTCCTGCGCAAGTATGAGTTCCTCACAGTGAACTTTCTAGCACAGTTACTATGCAAGGTCAGGGAGGACAAGAAGCAGGTCCTGTTACTGGCCCCCTATTAGCCCACCCAGACTTGGTTCCCAGAACTCATGCTCCGCAAGACATCCCCTCCTTAGCCAATTCCTCTAAGGAAGGACCTCCTGACTCATAGACGGGGAACCTGCGTCCAAAACTTCTGGAAACTCCATGTCTGGTCCCTGGATGGGATGGGGAGGTTCTAGGTGACCTACCTCAAAGGGGTAGTTGACACCATATCTTCACCTGTTCATAGAGTGGTGTTCTTCTCAATGAGAAGCCCCCAGAGATACCCGATCAGAGTCGTGCTTTAATTCCTGCAGCAGGGGTTGGAGCAAAGACCATCTCCCTCCACCCTTAAAGTCTATGTGGCTGCTATCGCTGCAAACCACGACCCCATAAATGGGAGGTCTGTTGGTAAGCATGACCTGATCATCAGGTTCCTCGGGGGGGCCAGAAGGTTGAATCCTCCAGGGCCCCCCACTGTACCCTTTTGGGACCTGTCTCTAGTGCTGAGAGCACTTCAACAGGCCCCATTTCACATTGGCTTGTTTTAATACACTCAAAGTGGATTGGTCTGATAAAGCGAGATCCCAATTTAGTTGGTCATATCCGACATGACGTGTCTGTTCCCTTCTTCAGGGAACGAGGGTTATATACATAACCAAGAAGTTACTATTAATGAATTAAATTAGTAGATATAAATATTTATTTCTAACACAATGGTTACAAAATAACAATTCAGAATCATTTACTAATTTGTTAACTTTTTCTGTTGTGTATATTGTTATGACATCCTTGCATAACACATTTGAAAAATTCTGCAATCCGGCTTCTGTACAATGCAAAAAAAAAAAACCAATGGCTTGCATTTCTGGAGCATAATCAGTACAAAGAATATTTGCCTGTTAATCTTAGCTTTTTTTGCAACTGGCTGTTTCTCCTTCTGTTATCCTGCCTGTCTGAGTACAATGTACCCATTTGTTTATCCCTTACAAAACCAAAAAAATATTGTACTTACACTGCTTCTCACAAACCGTGGGTAGTATGTTTCAAAATAAATTCTGCACTTTTAAAATCTACCTTCTCCATTTAAATGAAAGAAACATGAGTCAAATTAAAATATTATTAATATATTTTATAATATAATATATTTAGTAATACAAATATTATTTCTTTTTTTTCTTGTTTTTCTGCCATTTTAAGTAATTTTCTTATCATGTTAAAGCATTTCAAAGGTTTGCTGCTTCTAATAAGTTTAGTTTTACTTAGTTATAATATTTTTACTTCTATAAAACAGTGGTTCTCAATCCTGGTCCTCGCGCCCCCATGCTCTGCATATTTTGCATGTCTCTCTTTGTTAACACAACTGATTCTGATAATCATTAGTAGAGAACTTGAGCTGTGCTTGAGCTGTGCATGAGCTGTGTTACCAATTGACATGGTCCCTACACAGTGTCCGTTAAAGTTTACTTCACATCGGAACATTCATTCATGGATTTGCAAAGTTAATAAGTGAATACGATTTAAATTACGTCTCGCACACTTAAATGAAATTTGAATGGAACATATAAATTCACTTCGAACTGGAATCATGGCGGAATATTCATTGATGTCCAGTGCGCATACGTTCGAACAGAACAAATGACGAGAAACATACAAAATGCGCAGAGCGGGGGTATGCGAGGAGAGGACGAGGACTGAGAACCGCTGATCTAGCACAGTGTGTGCGAGTGTGTGACATGTGATTTAAATCGTATTCACTTATTTACGGTGCAAATCCATGAATGAATGTTCCGAAGTGAAGTAAACTTTAACGGACACTGTGTAGGGACCATGTGGATTGGAAACAGAGCTCATGCATGGAGCTCTCTTCTATTGAACTGATTTTCAGAATCAGGTGTGTTAACCCTTTATTGGGCAAAGAACAATATTTGGTAACTTAATCGATCATTCATTATAGTGGTCTCGTGCCTTTCCTTGAGCTTGTGTAAGTGCATGGATTTCTTCCAGCCAATCAGCAGAAATAGGTCTACGTCACAGATGGCAACACTGTGGCATTTGACCAATCAGGACTTGCCCGGGGTGTTTCAAACGTCAGCGGCACAGGTTTGTATAACATTATGCACTGATTCAGTGGGAGATTTAGTGAAACGATCAAGCCATAAGGCCTTAAAAAAAAATAAATGTTGGTTTCCAATTTGTTGACAATTCTAGACATGGGTAGGTAGAGAATTTATTTTATTTAAATTTTTTATTTTCTCCCCCATGGGAACATGGAAAATTTTTGAATTTATTTTATTTCCTTCCGCAGCAATAGCACTATTTCATATAAAGATTACCAACATTGCCGTAATTTCCCAAAGGTATCTTAGTGCTAAGAGCATATTCTATGCTTACTGTAAGCATAGTCGAACAAAGCTCCCAGCACTAATATGCCTTTGCGAAACCAGGTCTTTGACTGTACCAGGCTACATGAAGAATATCTCTTACAATGTTACAAAAATGCATGCTAATTTTGTATTGTTTTTTCCTGTTCCTCTTTAAGATAGTCACCCCTATCCACTCTCCCACTAGCTGAGACAAACTTGCATCTGCACGTTTTTACTTCTTGAAGTATATC
>JAUMHQ010000059.1:29072326-29082822 GCA_032361165.1 Enteromius paludinosus
TTTTATTTTATTTTATTTTATTTTATTTTATTTTATTTTATTTTATTTTATTTTATTTTATTTTATTTTATTTTTTAACAAATATTATTTTCTGTACTACATTTTTCTCACGTTTATCTCAAACTTAAATGCAAATACTGTCAATGTAATATTCGTTACAAGCCCAGCAAAGTATAGACTTTTAATATGACATGAATATGTGCTCGACAGCTTTTGAATGGGGGCATAAACTTATCAACTATGAGTGCACTGGGTTACTGATACAAATGTGTGTGTTTTTGTTGGCACTGGGCACTATAAGGGTCACTGCTTTACCAGCATGAATTTAACAGAATTCTTCAGCCGTTTTACTCAAAGATTTGATGTTCAAAATCCAATCACAATGTATCTCTATTACAAACACTGATCTGCGTCAATGCTAGGGGCGCATACACTTATTATTCATAAATGATGTGTGGGCGGACTAATAATAGCTAATCATAAAGTTCCATGTCACATAAAATCTGGGCAATTTATATACATGAAGCCTCTAGAGTATTCTATAAATAAAGCATTCTGTCTTCCTCGCTCTTTATCTCTGCTTTATCCTATCTGACATGGAGGACACAGGACACCGTAATCATCAATGAGTCATAAACCTTTCTGAACCCTGCCTAATTATAGGAGCAAAACTGATAGTCTCCACCTTGGTAATTATTTTCTGCATGTATTTTGATTAGAGATGGCTTGGCATGTGGGCATCCGAGACACTGATAAGCCTCGCAAAAATGCATCATCTGTACTGCATGTAGGAAAAATTAAATATTCCCATCTGTGCAATACAAAAGCAATTAAAGTGCCTGTAAAGAAAATAGAATAGATATCCTTGGTTTATCTCTCACTCTCTGATCATACACAATTATCTTTAATATGATATATGTATATATGTTCCCCCTTGATCTGCAAGATGTCCTGCTGCCATACAGAAATTTAGAAAGTAGTAAATTATGAATTTAAGGTTTTTCTCAAGTGGTCTGAACAGATATTATATTACCCTGATGACACTGACCAAGGTAAACACATTTAGACAGATCGAGAATCCTGTTTTTATTTTTTATTTTTTTAACCCTCCTGTTACCCTAAAATCTGCTAACACCTTTTAGCAATTTAAAACCTCTAGAATATGATTTTTTTTTTTTTTTTGCTAAAAGGTAAAGTTATCAACCGGGTTTGTGGTATTATTACTGTACAGTATATGTGTCATTTTTACTAGTGGTATTCGAATGTTGGACCCAAGTGCACATATTATGTCAGAAACATGTTTTGTATGAGTTTGTGGACAAAGAAAGGTTTAGATTCATGATGACTTGTTGCTCGATGAGGCCAATTAAAATTAAGCAGCTTCAGGCTATAGATCTATAGTGTTGTTAATTTTATTTTTTGTTCAACTATATATTTCTACATCTGACATATTTTGGTCTCAGTCACGCCATTTGTTGTCTCTCCATCCAGGCACTCAGATCCTCAGTTTCTCTCTTTCACTCTCAATCTCTCTCTTCACCAGTCTCTGGGCAGTAGTACTGTCTATCCATGTGTTTGAAATGGGCTAAATGGGTGGATTCTGGTGCATTCTGCTTCACCGGTGGATCTGAGCGGATGGATGAGCTTTGGCATGAACATAAGAGACACGACACAGATACGCATGACAAGTTTGCATGTATGTGTGCACCTGTGTATGTGAACATCACTGTTTATGTGCATTTAGACCATGACTGTCATGCTAGTGTATACCCTAGTAAATAAGATAACCATTTAAAATCAATTTAGATAATTCATATCTCCTTCACCATTTTATCCATCAGAACTTGACATAAACTTTAACCAATAATTTGTTGTGAAACTTGCATATAGCCAGAACTTATTAGATTATTACAATTTGCAGTGAGAAAACTGAAACCCATATTTAGGAAATTTCAGAATAAATAATAATTATAGTAATGATAAATTATGTTTGGAACTTAAACCCTTTTTTTATTTATATGCAAATAAAGCAAATGAGACAGACGTCTTATCTAGTGGTGTGCAGTATTGTATTCAGTAAAGCAGTTTAAAATGTTGTTGAATGTTTGAAAAAGAGACTTATTTATTTATTTGATCTCTCACTGTCAGCTCTGTGAGGTGAGGAGGAGATTAAGAAAGCATAGAGTCAGTTCAGAGTGAGGACAGAGAACATTTTAAAGGCATGTAATGGAAATGCAGCTTGTCAGGACTTTGAAACCACAGCTAGTTTTCCCAGAGATCTTCATGTAATCCTATTATCTGTGCTAAAGTCAGACATTAGCACTTTGCCAAGAATGATTTTAATAAATAGTTCCCAGCAAATCCCAAAATGTCCTCAGCCTGTAGTTTTGTGAAGGACTTTTAAATGCTTTCAGAAAATGTATTTTATTTTATTTTATTTTATTTTATTATATATCGTCTCTTGATTCTGAAAAGTTAAAGCACTGTAATACGAGCTATAATGTAATTTGTAGTGAAATGTCTGAAAAAAAGTTATAAATGTTATGACCCTGTACACATCATCCATTGAGAAAAAAAAAAGTCTTAACTAAAACACTTCATAAATAAAACTGTGCTTGTGGGGAAACTTCTCATCTCTATTATTTGTAAATGAGTCAGATGAAGTTGATCTTCTCCATGACAAGTAGATCTCAAGGGTAGAGTGAAGTGAAACTCTGCATCTTTGCTGGCTCTTCATAAAGCCTCACATCCCCAGTGCTAAACATAGCAGACACTAATGAGACTCGGAACAATTAAATTCGCCAATGATGTGGCCTTGCTTATCCTGCTGAGAGAATCAAAGAGTCAGCACAGACTATCTAATTTGAGATGATTTCATTACCTGATGCAATGAATCCCATTTGGTGTTAAATGTAGGCAAAACCGGAGAGTTTTTAATTGCCTTTAACATGTACGGTTCCACTCACCTACCAAGTGTCGCTGAGCGATATACCTATAAATACAAGTGTTGAAATATAACTGCTATTATTCATACAGTAACAGCACTTTTTTTCGATCTTTCTGAGAAAATGTGTTGATGTCAGGATAGGTACAAAGCCAAATGAGCTCACATCAAAATTAATTTCAGCTTTATGGTTCAGGGATAATTCGTGATTGTGTCATTGTACTGTATGCATAACAACAACAAAAATTATTGTATTATATATATATATATATATACTATATATATATATATATATACATACATACTCATGCATGTTTATCACTGTGTGTATGTTTGTGCCATTTAATTACATGCTGAGCCCGGCTTTAGAGCCATGACTGATGGAAAACCATTCGCTGCTATTAGATTCCTGTTCATTAGGCCCAACCACGCTGTGCTCTCCACCCAAAATCTATCACCATTTTCACTCATTCTCCTTCGTCCTTCCTTTCTCTCACACACGCACTTGCAACCTCTTTTTTTTCCCTTCTCTCCTTCTCTCCAATCTCTCTCTCTCTCTCTCTCTCTCTCTCTCACACACACACACACACACACACACACCCTCTTCTACAAGCCCTGGAGTGCTGATGAGGACTTTTAGTGCTAATCTGTAATGTGCCCCATATATTTAAAATTTCTGCTGAAGCAAGTGTCTTGGCCAATTTATGTAAGGGTAAGAAAAAAATGTTTATATGCAAATGGAGGGTAAGGAAAATGCAGTGAAGTATTGTATTGTCGGACCAAAAGGGAGTGCACATGGGAGGAGAAGAATTAAAAGATTAGGATCAAGTGGACATTCTAGGACATGCTTTGTTCAGTCTTCAATTTCCACATTACGTCGTATGATAAAGTGTGTAAAAAGGTGAAAAACGGCAGGTTGATGGATTGACACGGTCATGTGAGCAAAAAAACCCTACTCAATACCGAACCAGTCAGTGTGTGAGAGGCATTTCTACACGTTGGACGTGAATGAATGGGAGAATAAAACAGACAGTGCAAAAGATGGCCATATGTCCGTGAATTAGTGAGGCAGGACATTAGCTCATATAGATATAATTACACAGGTCAGTGAGTGAGTGAATTTGCAAGTGCAGGGGTTTTTGACTGAAAGAATAAATGAGGGTGTGAAGGAGCGCATTAGCAAACACGTAATGGAACGAGAGCAAGTAAATGAAAAAAGATGATCTTCCAGCAGTGAAAGTCTTCAGCCAAGTGATTTTCAAACTTCCACGCACATGGAGTCTGTGGATGTTCCTGGACAGAACGCCATCCTCCAGTGTCCTTGTCCATACCCCAGTCTATCTGTTACTCCCCAGAGCGAATACACGGTTTTGACACGATCAGAACTTTTACCAGATGCTGTGGCTGCGCTGTAGGCATCCTCATCCGCCCAGAAACACGACAGCAGATGGCCACATTCCCAGCCAGAGAGGACAAGCATCTGCAGATACACAGAGATAGAAAAAAATGCACTAGGATTAGTGAGTGTTGGATGTGTATAGGGAAGTGTGAAAAAACACTGATCGTAAATGGAATTATGGGTCATTTTGGTGAATAACCACAGCAATTAGTACATGGTATGAACAACCTTATGATTTTTATGACAATCATTACATGGTAGAATCCAGGTGTGTTTTTACACCCTTTGCTTATTTATTTTTATGAGGGACTTTTGGATAGCGCAAGATCAGGTAATTAAGAGGTGTAAAATATGGAATGGAATCCGTACACATGATTGGCCCCATTTGAACCCATATCACCCTGAGTATCATGCCTGGAGAATATGTACATTTGAATTTCTTATACTTTACGCTGAGACTGTCATGCTCAGCTAATAGCTACTGAATGGATGCCATGGGTGCATAAACCTCCAGCAAGTGCTGCATGTAGGTTCCCTGAGCAGCTTAACAGAGGGTGGAAATGATGAGTCTTCAAGTTCACCGTGTCTTAAATCCTTCAATTTGCTTTATGCTATGTTTCAGCCGAGAACATGCTTATAATGTTGTAGGCATGCTGCTATGAGAAAACATCAATAAAAAAGGTTGCATTTGCACTCTGAATGTATGCATGTGTGTTTGTGGGAGTCTGTGTAAACAGACCAGCATTGAAAAACAGAACTAATTTTTATACTATAAAACCCTAATAAATCAAACTGCCAAGTTAAATTATTGTTTTTAGTACTGTAATTTTTTACATGTCTTTAAACATAGAAGTTTAAAAATAAACTTGCCTTCAGCCTCCCAGGCAGTAAACGGGAGCCTTTCTGTGGATTTTTCGACGGTGTATCTTTCTCAATGTTTTTTGTTGTACATAAAATTTTCTTAAACCTTTCAATCTCTCTGTGGTTAAAATAGAACCATAGACAATAATACAAGTGGAAATAGAGTCAAACGCAATTTGCAATACTGTGGTGGCCAAAATGTTTTCACCAGCTAAAAATGCTTTTAAGTCATGTATTTGCATGTTTTGCAGTAGTGTGTCAGAAGGAAATGTAATTTTACATTTCCAAACATTCATTTTGCCATTAATTATAATAATCCAGTGAGACAACAGTTAGTGCTGCACACAGAGATCTGACCTGTCTGGAATGACATGAAGAAACAGAACAGAAATAGACTAAATCCTGAAGAACTGTGGCAATGTATCCAGAAACCTATCGGCAAAGCTACAGTATTGTTAAGCATTTTGAACAATCATGTAAATGCTTTAAAATGAGGATCCTGCAAAAATATCATTTCAAAAGTACCATGTAATTAATAGATTTATATCAGCATTTAGCTGACCTTTGCAGGTAAGTTTCTTGAAGAATCTTGGAGACATTGCCACAGTTCTTCTGGATGTAGTCTCTATCGGTGTTGTTCTGTTTCTTCATGTCAATCAAGACTGACTGGATAATGATGAGATCAGATCTCTGTGTGGAACACTGGCTGTTGTTAGACTCCTTGTGCAAACTAAAACCACAGTCTATTATTACAGTTAATGGCAAAATTAATGTTTAGGTAAACATTTAGGTAAAAATTTCCTACACACCACAGCAGAACATAAAGTTAACATTTTATTTTGACGGTCCCTTTTGAACAATCTGTTGAAAAAAAGTAGCTTTGCACCTACATGTCAACTAACTCTCATTAGAATATTAGTACACTCTCTAATTAATATCTGCTAACTCTTTATTGTGATGGTCTCCCAAAAGACGCTCTACTGACTATAAGTAACTTTGTAAGTACATGTCAACTCATTCTAACCCTAACCCTACCAGTCTACTAATACTCTGCTAGCTCTCTATTGAGAATTAGTAGATATATAGGTGCAATGTTCCTTATAATCAACAGAATACGTTAAAGGGACCATCAAAATAAAGTGAAACCCATATACATACCTGACTTAAAGCCATTTTTAGCCTGTGAAAATGTAGTGATCTGCTCATTTTGGCCACCACTGTACATTTACAGCCAACCCATTTTATACATTTTAGAAAACAATACTTGTCTATTAGTTCATGTTGCTCAATGCGTTAATTGTTACCAAACTGAGCTTTACAAGTGTCATCATAATTAATTAACTTGCCAGTAATTTATACAATCTTTGTAAAAAAAACATCCCTAAATCTATATAAAAAGGAAGGGTCTGAACAGGCAGAGTATCCAAATCAGTCTCCAGCTCCCTGTGTCTGTGGGAACCAACAACTGACCTGATGTCAAAGCAAGCCTCTCTTCTATTAGGTGCCATGGCAACCCAGAGGCTTTGAGGCTGATAATAGCTGACACTGTTTCTGTGGTGCTGGCGATCAAGAGGTTCCCTCTATGTGAGGGGCCAAAAAGAAGCCAGGATAACTAACCCTGAAGCTCTTCATCTAGAAACCAAGCAGCAGGCTCTTAGGCTGAGCTACTTCAGACTTCACAGTGGGAGGTGTGAATCGTTAAACTGGTACTTTGAATTTGAGATATCTATTAACAAGAATGTTTTGCAGAGGTAATAGATACATTTAGTTTGCTGCTGTATTAAAGTGCAACATGCAATCATCTGACATCATATATTTTCCATTTTGCTATATTTGTATATGTTAACTTAATAATGTAGTTAGCAAACAAATTACACAATATCTTCCGTATCATTAGCATATTAATATAATTTCATAGTTTAGTCTGTAATTGAGATGGCACTAGTTGTATGTCTATATATCTATCTATATATCTATATATCTATATCTATATATATGAAACAAATCAGTCAAAAGCAGACAACCAGCATGTTGACTGCTGTCTCTTCACATATGTGGAGAAACCAAGCCAAAAGCTCAAGCAACGTAATCCTGATCAGGATATCAAACAGGGGGCAAGTGGACATTTGTGAAAGGAACATGATGCAAGTGTACTCCTGCCCATGCATAGGTCCGATCCTTTCATTCGCACACTCCCCATGCCAACACAGGTGCCACTGTCAACGTGCCAAGACACTGGATAATTGGCAATTGAAAATCAGGCAAGATATAGAAGGGAAAATTACAGAACACAAAGGAAAAAGAGGACAGAGAAATATGCGCAAACCCCCCAAAATCACTGATAATTTGTCTTTTATCAACTTCAATAAGAATTTAATTTCTTTGGCAGTGGCGGTTCATAAGAGAATGACGCTGGAAATTGTGTTGCGGATCTTTGGAGAATAATTGGCTTTTAGCTGTGGAGGCAGATAGAGGGGGGATCCGGTGGGGTGAGAGAAATAGAGAGCTTGGCTCCTGTACAGCTGTGGCGGAGAGCCTGCAATGTGCTTGTGCTGATGACAGGGAGAAATAATTATGAACGGAAGAGCCAAGAATCAAATTTGTAAATACTGATTTTCACATGTGCGTGTGTGAGAGAGAGTGAGAAAGTCAACTATACTATTATCCGTGTACTTGTTTCTTTCAGTCTTCCCACAGGTCCTGTTTTCTGAATCATCTCATTGTACCAGCAATCATAATTTTTAGCCTTAATTGTATGCCTTTTGCATAGACATGAATATAATTGATAGTTCCGTGACATATTATCAAGGTGGTGCATCATTAATTAAACCTCTCCAATGTCCTTTGCTATGTCAGTATTTTATCTTGATGGATTTCAGACTAAATTAACCAGATGCTCCAGGACAGGATACTAAACGTGTATATATACACTCAAAACTTAACTAAAATTCTATACTAATGTGGTAGTTTGCAACACTGCTTGCCAAATTCTTAGAAACTAAAAGTGTCACAATTTCAGTGAATAATAAGTTAAATTTCAGTCTGTTCCTCACACAAAGCTATCATGTGTGGTTTGCTTCTCTGGTTGCTTGCATGCGGGGAGGTCCAGTTAAATATTTACAATAGCTGAATGTGAGTGTACTACCCAGAGCTTTCTGTCTGTCCCCAGAATCCTTGGCATATGCTGCTGTTGGCACTCAACCACAACCACCCACCACTTCCTTTGTGTGAGTTTTCCTGGACCCCTTTGACCAACAAACTCAAGTGTTTCACCAGCTACATTGAAAAATGCCCCCTCTCCTGGCTGAATTCCCAAACCCAGCTCCCTTTCTGTCACAAACATTCTGCTGGTATTCCCAGCAGTAGAATATGCTTGAATGTCGGCAATAAACCAGGACTTTTCACCAGCAGGGCTGCTTTTAGGAAGTCTCTGTCCCACATAGGCTCTGAGGTGAGAATGCTCTGATATGAAATATTCAGATGATTTATTTTGTGAAGAAAATGGAACAGTAGGGAAAATATGCATGCACATAACATTAAAGATGATCCAAAGCATTAGCTGTAGTATTTCAGTTATTTTAAATGGTTATGAGCAGAATTTGATCAGAAGGACTGCATTCAAATATGCATACTGTATAGCTCCCTACTATATTGTACCCAAAAAAAAAAAAGTATGGGAGAGCAGTACTGTGTGCAAATTAATACAATTTATTAAACAGTCAGAAAAAAGTACCCAGATGCACCGTAAGTAAATAAATAAATACTGTACTGTAGAATACTGTAAAAAATAGCTTCAGTAAAAATTTACTGATTTGTTAAAGGTAAGTCCCTTTCATGTATTGTAAAAACACTGTATTGAACTTTAAAATGTAATTCATCCTTTTTGTAAGGAAAAAAGAAAGTATAACTTTCTGCTTTACATTTTACATTTGATTGTTGTTGTTTTAGTATTATTTCAATGTGTGTTGCCATGGTTGTGTTTAGTGTTTGTATGAATGACACTTATATGACAATGCACCCTCTATGATTGGTATGAATTTTGGTTTAACTTGTGACTTTCTCATCACCATCTGCTCTTGGTGATTATTAGTGTACTACAAAGGTACAAAGCAGATTTCAGTACTTTCATAGGTTGGTATATTAGCATTATATCAGTAAATTAATTTACGGTATTTAAATGAAAACTTAAGTTAAATTCGTAAAACATAAAACATTTTGGATGCAGCCAAGGTCACATACTAATACTGCCCTTCATTCAAGGCTAGAACTTGAATGGTCCTTTTTAACATCTTACACCTCTGACCATAAAACTATGGTTCTATGTTCTATCGCACAATGCTGAAGATGACAAAAATGGCAATATTAGCATTAGCTTAGCAGGTGTTTGATTGTCAACAAAGAAGTCCCATAGTAACCAAATTGCAGAGGATAAACGATGCTGAGCAATTCTAGAGTTTGTTCGGAGAGATTTACAATCTTTTGCACACCTGTCTCTTTAAATGTTTGCTAAAAAAGGTTTTATTAGCATGTAAAATAGAAATGTTGCCTTACTGAGAAATTGTATGTGATTTTTTTTGTTTGTTTGTTTTTTTTTTTTTCATTAAATATGTACATCTCTCTTTTTGTGTTTACAAGAATCTGGGAAAAAGCAGATGGAAGTTGTCAGACAAACTAGAATAATAATTGTAATAATAGTTTTGAGGGGACTTTAAAGTTCAGTATACTGTAAGCTAACAGTGGCATAACTTTGAAAAATGTCCCTAAAATATTATCTAGATAATTTTTTGTGGCTTAGTCAGAAAAACTTTTAGCACCAGCTTTTGTGATGATTTGGCAGAATTTGTAGAAGTAAGAGGAAAAAATAAATAAATAAATGGGAAAAAAAAAATTCAGATTGCCCAACCAGAGCAATCTTGCAAGTCTCAAATCAATGATTTCATTAACCTGTTCATACAGTGGGGAATTATGGTTCCTGAAGTATGAGAAATTATGTTTCTAGAAATAAAGTTTCAGAAGTGATAAACATCACTATAATTTAATGATTTCAAATTGGTCATCCTAAAGCATGTGAGATTGCGACTCCAAGTAACCAACCCTGATGATTAGATGCAGAAGAAAGTAAAAAAAAAAAATTAAAAAAATATTAATAATAATAATAATTATATATATTCAGGTCCTTTTCAAAAAATTAGCATATTGTGATAAAGTTCATTTTTTTTCTGTAAAGTACTGATAAACATTAGACTTTCATATATTTTAGATTCATTACACACAACTGAAGTAGTTCAAGCC